>JAJJMB010010578.1:3052047-3090498 GCA_023531105.1 Papaver atlanticum
TCTTACTAGATAATGTCAAGTAGACATATTCCAATTGCAGTGCATATAATGATGATTAGCCGAAGGTACTCGGAATATGTCTACCACGACACTTAAATAATAAAAGAATTATGCCCTACACATTTAGGTTTAACCAGAACATTATCCAAAACATCAACACATCAAGTGGAAGCAAATTGGAATCCAACATTTACCATTCAGCGAGCGAGTTTAAGAATCCTGTATTTATTGAATATTTTACTAGAAAACAAATGCCATTATTTCCAAGGAAACTAAAGCACCTTTAATGTATAAGCCTGTACTAATAATTTTACAAGAACCCTATATTGAAAACATTATTCAACTTTCTATTGCTTTAGCCCCGGAGCGGTCACGATTGCACTTACAGTGACGCCACTTATACATTTAAGCAACAGAATCCCCATTAGATGTTGAAATCATTTCCATAACCATTCCATAAAATCAAGATATACATACTTAAATAACAAAGGAAGGGACCTGTGTATAAAAATACTGAGGTCAATGAAATAAACAGTTCTATCGTACAATTCTGGTTCCATTTGTACTTCATTAAATTCTAAATACCAGATCTCTATAAAGTGCTCGCAAGCTGACTGAACCTACAGAGCATTCAAACATAAGGAAAACATACTGATAACTAAAGAAAATGAATATTGAAAATGTTCTCTCACCGTACAATCACGCCCTATAGCGAAGTTCCATAGTGCCACCAAAATTTGTAAGCAACTCATGTACCGCCTTCAAAATGAAATGAAAATGCGTCTAGTGAAACTGCCTTTGTACATGATACAAAATTATAAGGAACACATCTATCCCTCTTAATAGAGGTAGCGATTAGGAAAAACATTTTTGGGAATACATCTCGGTAATCCGACTACAACACATAATGGTGAAGAACTAAGCCTAACCGTCTCACTAGAATTACCATACTCCAACCACAAACATTATGGAAATATAATACACCCAACAATGGGTGCAACTAAATGTTGATGTACAGTTAAGAAAATATTCCACTTGCCGATCTAAAACAATGAATACAAACACAAATGCAATATGAACCGGGACCATCTATATACCCAACTATGCATCAGGAGAAATCATACAAATGGGACATAAACACAGCAAACACGATCAAAAGAATTCATTTCTTTCATTAATTCGGCTCCATGCTACAAAATTAAAGGCAATCCAGAAACAATGTGGAATTTTCTTATTTAAGAAAATGTCGTACGATTAAAGACATTATTAAAGAAAATGCCTTGTATAGAGAAGTCCAATCACTGAAGACTCAACTGTCACAAAATGATACCTCTGGATCAAATATAATTTATATAAATAATACTTGGATTCCCTCCATATGATGCTAACTATACACTATGGTGCCAGACGGTCACTAAATTAACCAACAAAACCACTAGTGTCTACGGTTAGTTATCAATGCTAACATCAACCACAGCAAGAGTGCTACCTCATTTATCCCGAAACTTAATTAGGCGTTCAAAAGAAATCTAGCTATCAAACTGTATAGCTTGCACCCATCCAGAGAATTGTATTTGAAAGAACGATTAAATCTAATACAAAAACTACCAGGCATTTCTATGAACACTATTTAATATATAGTACGCGGCCCAGCACTACGGACATACCAGTATGTTCATATTTTATCAAAACTAATCATTATCTAGCATGAAACAAATATTAACGGGATAATCCCATAGCCACCACTAGTCACATAATCATAGTACACTCAAGTACATAGCTCATTGGATTTAGACATCTACACAAGGTGTACAAGACTAAAAGATCTTCTAAAGCTTAATGGCAAGTACTTCCAATGCTATACACAGAATTGTCAAAGTATAAATAATTCACCACTTATATTGAACAAGTTTCAGAGGAAATATTATATATGAAGATACATTTACAAAATCACAAAGTTGCTTGGATCCAGCATTTACAGACACAGTCACATACACATGTAAGATATGGCCATATGGTTTCATTACAGTATGTATTCACAACAGCACATCAAGAAGTCAAGATGATATTCACGACTTGCTTTAAATAAATGATTTTGATTGATTTATAGCCTGTCGTAGTTTGTGGACAGCAAGGTATCTTTGTTGGTGGTCTAACACAGATTCTTCAAAACGAAATATATATACATATATGTCGACACATGCTATACCAATAATTGGAATGGCTAAATTTGAGTAACAGTCCTAGCATGCCAAATCCATAAAATCAGGAAAATGTTGAGATTACTTAACTTGACCTTTGTTGGTGACTGAGCACCAACCTTGCAGTATTGGTTGTGACCTTTTTACAAACACCTGGAGTACAGAGTTGAGATCCAGAGAGAGATGTCTCTGGCGTTGGGGTAAGGCTCCTTTATGTCACAAACACAAATTCATACAAATGGTTATTATCTAAGAACCAAGACTCCATGAAAAAAATATAGCAAAATAACACAGCAAGAGACCTACTATCAAGAGATGCCCATACATGCATTAACCATAAATTTGATAGTAAGAAACAAATTTGGGGGAAAAGCCCCAAACCTTAACATGTGGAATCCTAGTTCCGAAATAGAACCCATAATAAAATTTGATATTATGCAATTGACATAAGTCACCACCATCCCATACGTTATAATCATCTAAATTGAAGTTTTAACACCAAATTCTAAGAAAACCCCAAAAATTATTATGAACTAATTTCTCCATGTACAACAATTTCAATTCAAATTATAGCAAAATAGCTAATCAAATATGCATTTAGTTTGATATACGAACCCACCAATTGATGAGACTCACTTTAAGCAGTTGAGTAAGAAGAAGTGATTTCTTCAAACGGCTTCCAATTGAAGAACGGGAAAGAGAATTTCTCCATCTATATATGAAACCAACTAACCCCATTAACATCTGCATCTCAATCATAAATCCCCAAAGCTCACTCATGCAAAATCTCAGTCATGTTCCCTAAGTTTCTTTTCGTTGCAAGGAACGAGTATGGGAGAAAAGAAAAGAAACGGAAAATCCCCGGAAGAAGAAGTAGGGCTTTCCCTTTCGTTTCTATATTTAATTTCCAAAAGTGTGACACGTGTGAATCATGCATACAGGTCTATTAAGGCACCCATGATTCTGATGTAAACAGACTCCCTATTTAGAAGCTAATATGACTCTTAAGGCACCCAAAATTGTTAAAGGCATACAAACATTAATTATTTTATTTTCTTATTTTTAGCACATCCAGTGTAGAATTTGATTTCTAACCCTAATGGGTTCGGTTAAACCCGAGAAAAGGTTCATACTGTCACACTAATAGAAGAATTCTTGAACTGCCAAGTCTGAATCCAAGCAAGAAAAGAAGATTGCTGCAGTACAGAAGAAAACATTCAAGGATAGAAATAATTCCATATTGCTTGAGCAAATGGACAATGCAGCAACATATGATCCAAGTCTTCAACCTGACTAGTATTGCACATAACACATTGTTGATGAGAAGCACCCATATGTTTAAACAGCTTAGCTTTGACAGGGAGAGCATTATGAATACCTTTCCAGAAAAAGAGTTGAAACTTGTAAGGTATTTTCAATTTCCAAAATTTTAACCAAAATTGAGGAGTTAGTCCCATAGAAGCATCAGGAGGCATATCTTTTTCACATATCAACTTGTAAGTTGAAGCAGTGGTAAAAACACCACTAGCAGTGAAAAGGCCATACTAAAGTATCTTGCTGGTCTAATTGAACAGGAATAGTTAGGATTGCATTCACCTGGTCTGGTTGAAACAGTTGTCGAAGAAGAGGAATATCCCATTGTGCAGTATGAGAATCAATAAGCTCAGAGACCCATTGATGATTATGAATATTCAGCCCATCCACTCTTGTATAAAAGATTGCAGATTAGGGATCCAATTAGATTTCCAAATATTGATACGAGTTCCATCCCCTACTTTCCATTTAGCATACTTCAAAAAAATATTGAGACCAAGACAGATACTTTGCCAAATCCAGCTAGAATTAGTAGTTGTTGGAGAAGGAAAGAATTGCAAATCATTAAAAGGAAAATATTTACCTTTTAAAATTTTAGCCCACAGCTCCTCTTGATTGTGAATTAGCTTCCATGTTAATTTTGCAATAAAAGCTAAATTATAATTGCTCAATCTTTTGAGACCTAAACCACCAAGTCTTTTCGGCAAATAAGCAATTCCCCAAGAAAACAGTTGTTGAGATTTGTGATTGCTGAAGTTGTTTCGCCAATAAGATCTTTGAATTTTATCTATTTCATGAGTAGTAGTCTCCGGCAACTTAAAGACCTGCATCTGATACATTCCCATAGTACTTAAAACAACATTTATTTGAGTAGTTCTACCTGCTTGACTGACAATTTTACTGTGCCAACCTTGTAATCTGTTATTCATATTATCTAAAATACCTTGACAATTCTTATGCCTTGATCTATGCATCAAAAGAGGGATTCCTAAATGTTTTTCTCCAAGACCCATCACTTTCATATTAAGCATGCCAGAAATATTAGACTTTTGAGCGGTTGAAGTGTGCTTACCAAAGAAAATAGTCGATTTCTACATGTTAATAACCTGCCCAGAAGCTTGCCCAAAAATATGAAGTAGATGCTGAAGATGACCTATATGAGAAGGAGTAGCTTGGAAAAACAATAAGCAGTCATCTGCAAAAAAAATAGATGATTAATTGCAGGATAATGCCTATTTTGCTGTAAAATAGATGATTAATCCCATGAAGCTGACCAGAATCAATATTTTGCTATAAAAGTCGAGAAAAAGCTTCCATGACAAACAAGAACAAATAAGGGGACAAAGGGTCTCCCTTACGAATACAACGAGTTGGGGAAAAAGTAGTACTAGGTATTCCATTGATGAGTTAAGAGACATTTGTAGTAGAGATGCACTGATCAATCAAAGTAATCCAATCTTCATGAAAACCTAACTGACGAAAAATAGAAAGTAAAAAAGACCACTTTACCCTGTCGAAAGCTTTCGACATGTCTAATTTCAAACCAACCAGGGCTTGATTAATCTTTTTGAGTTTCATACTGTGAAGAATCTCATGAGAAATAATAACATTGTCATGGATATGTCTGCCTGGTACATAGGCAGTTGGGTATGGGAGATAATATTTGACGGTAAAGGTTTTAAACGGTGAGCTAAATTTTTTGATATTATTTTATAGCTAACATTACACAGACTAGTAGGCCTATAGTCTGCAGGGGTTTGAGGATGTTGAATTTTGAGGATTAAAACTTGATAAGTGTGATTGATGGCTTTGAGCATGTGTTTGTAGGTAAAAAAGTATTGAACCATGGAGATTACCTCAGAGCTGACCGTATCCCAACATTGTTGATAAAAGACTGCTTGAAATCCATCATTACCAGGTGAAGCCCAAGGTTTGATTTGGAAAACAACATCTTTGATTTCTTGAGCATCTGGAACTTGTACAAGACAATTATTCTGCGCTTCAGAAAAGAAAGGATTAAAAAGATGCAGAATATCCCGTTGAACAAGAGGTTTAGAAGAAGTTGAGATATTAGTAAAATGGTTAAGAAAAATTCCTTCAATATCACTTCTTGAGTCATATCAAATGTCTAAGGGTCCTTTAACTGCATGAATATGAGATCTTCTTTTGATAAAGTTTGCCATAGAGTGAAAGTATGAGATGTTTCTGTCAGCTTCAAGAATTTTACTACCAGCTTGTTGCATGAAGTACTCTTTCTGAATAATAAGCCAACTTAACTGTTTAACTTCAGGATGATGAGGAGGCAGATAATTTGCATAACATTGTTGAAGACGATTCTGAATATTCTGAAGATTAGCTTCAATGTTGCCAAAAGAGAACTTTTTCCAGAGTTGCAGCTGAGTTCTAGTGTATTTAAGCTTACTGGAGAACTGATAAGAAGGAGAACCCCAAGAACTGTTGCTTCCAAATTTGGTTAATAGTATCAGTGCAAGAGCTCATTTGAAACCAGCATTTGTATAACTTAAAAGGAGAATGTTTACTAGGGCTATTGACAGTATCCAACAAAATGGGACTATGATCAGAAGCTATTGGAACTAAATGTTGAAGATTGGCTTGAGTGTAATGATTAATCCAAAGACGATTAACTAATGCCCTATCTTATCTAACAGCAACATGATCATTACTAGATCTATGATTCGACCAAGTAGTATCAGCACCAGAATAACCCAAATCAATGAGGCCTCATTGTTGAATAATAATCCTAATATGTCTAGAATGATGAGCATGAGAGTTACTATTGCTGTGAGTTTCATAATCATACATAGTAAAGTTTAAATCCCCAATTAAAATCCAAGGAAGATTAACAGAAGAATGCATATTCAGAAGATATTGCCACTGGCCATTGTTTTGAACAGTATCATGAGCACCATACATAAAAGTAATAAGGAAATCCTTATTGTTATCATGAGTATGCACAATAACATGAATAGTGTCATGAGTAGTATGCATAATTTCCATATCAATTCCTTGTTTCCAAGCTAAAGCAATACCACCAGAGAGGCCTATTGAAGGATCAAACCAAAAGTGAGGATACCTAGTATGAGTGAGATATAATCTCATATTACTAGTTTGAGCTTTCGTTTCACACAAGAAAAAAATATCAGGGTCACTATTGTTCAAACAAAAACGAAGTTAATCTCTGGTATTGGGATTTCCTATACCCTGACAATTTCAAGAAAAGATCCGCATATTTTGTAAAGTGATATAGTTACAAAACAAAAAACAAGATGGAAAACAAAAACATGAAAAATTGAACAAATAAAAACTAAATAACAGTAAAAGAGGAGGGTGAGAGACTAAAACCTGTTGCCATGCATCAGTATGATTCTGTGCATTGAAAGCATTTGCGGAAGCAATGTCCCACACAGTATTACCATCAGTGGCAGTATTATCATCCTGAACAGAGGCAGTTTAAGAAATGTGAGCAATTAAATTATCATCATCATTAGCTGTAGTGGGCTCAGAAGTAATAACCAAAGTAGGAGCTCTTCGATATCTCTTCTTAGTACCACCAGTACTAGCACCATTACTAGTTACAGTTGAAGAATGTTGAAATTGATTATGATGCGAAGACGAAGCACCAATATCAGAGTCTGTTGCTGAAAAGATAGAAAGACGCATACCATCAAAAGGTCTTGGATGCTCTTGAGTATTAGGCATCCTCAATCTTGATCTACGCTGAGTACCATGTTGTAGAAAAAGTTGAGCTTCTTGAAGCGGGTTTCTCTGAGGTGGCAAAATAGGTTCAACAAAACCAAAGCCTCTGACTACCTCTTCCATTTCATGTCTCTTGTGAGTCATGTCAGCACAATCATTTTCCTCATGGTTAACAACCTTACATTCAGAACAAAGACGATAAGGTTGTTTTACATAAAAGAAACCAATCCACCTAGTAACTCCAGCAGCATTTGCAGTAGTAATTCCAGTTATTAAAGGGGTATTGACATTGATAAGAACTAGGGCTCTATATTTGGAAGAAGTTGGAGGATTAACACCATCAGGTTCAACAACTCTTACCTCACCCATAATATTTCCAATCATTCTCAGAATATCAGCATAAGTAAACTCAGGCAAAAGATATTTATACTCTAGCCAATAATCCATGGTAAGATTCCAATCTTCCAAGACAATTAAATAACCATCAAAATTCCAAACACTTCCGAATAAAATAGCATTTTTGTCTTCTGATTTTTGAAATTTTATAACAAAGAAGAGAAGATTAGATTAGGACAACATGACAAATCAATAACCGGCTTAATAGCCCTGTGAAACGGCACGCGTCATTCCTTTCGAAGATTCATCGATAATATCGTGGACAAAATTGGAACGCATATATTCCAGTTTGTAGGTTCTACCGAGAACCACTCTAATCCAATCCAAAACTCTCTCTCTCCATTAATAACTAAACGTTTCTGTCTGCTGAGAGAAAAGCATGATGATGTCAATCACTACAGTTCCCAGACATTTGTCATCATCGTCATTTCTTTTCCCCTTTCCTTCTTCAAGTCTAAATTTCTCCAATTCAATTAGTAAGGGTAGAGATTGTAATTTCAGGAAAAACATGTCATCATCATCTCATCCGATTCAGGCATCATCAACTTCTTCTTCTTCTCTTCCACTTCCTCAAGATCGGATTGTCGTAAGTTTTCTCACTAACCCTAACCCTAATTCATTCTTCATCTATCTATGTATATGGTTTGTCAATTGTGGTTCAGGTAGGTGTCGGTGGTACGGTAGTGGATTACTTGGCTACAGTGGATGCTTTTCCAAACCCAGATGATAAAATTCGAAGTACCAGTTTGAAGGTATGAGTTATAAGAATATTAAATTGTTTGGAAGCAAATTGCTTAATCTGCACCGGCTTTTCTCTCTCCCTACTTTTCCTTTTCCCTTCTTTCTCCCTCAATTACTGATTCGTTGAAAGTGATTTTACTGGTGATTAGATTGTCAAAAGCTGTTCATTAACAGTAGTCTGAGAATCAATTCGTTGCTCTATTTAGCTTTTAAACAAACAATCAGTGTGCAATTGTTAGTTTGTGCACCAGCTCTACATGCAAACAAGAGACGGGCTTTTAAATTACCACTCGCTTTCATGCTCAAGTGGAAAGTGAATGTACTATCCGCGCTCGTTTACAATCCTATCCCTTTATTTTTCAATGCTAGTTCAAATGCTGTTGCAATCAGGAAATGAAAACCCTTCTGTCTTCTTATATATAATGATTGATTTTCTCGTTCAAGTGGATAGTAAAGTTACTTTTTTCTAGGAATGAGTTTGTTTTTGGAATACTAAATGTGGGTAACCTTTGCAGGTTCAAGGAGGTGGCAATGCTGGAAATGCTTTAACTTGTGCTGCTCGCCTGGGTCTGAATTCAAGGCTGATCTCAAAGGTTTAAATTTATTCTGCCTTTTTTGTTATACCTCATCAGCCATGTAATTTTTATCATGCATCATTTATTGTGCCCACTTGTTTTGCTTGCTTCTGTTCGAAAAAGTTATTATTAATAATCTTACTAATATCATACTAGAACGAGAAAAAAAAAAGTAAAACAGTGCTTGTTATCCTCAGCTTGCAAATGATGCTCAAGGGAGAGGTATATTAGAAGAACTAGAAGCTGATGGCGTAGATACTTCACGTCTTGTGGTAAGCTTGATATACTTACGTTCATTTATTATGTTGTTTAAGTTGCTTACCAGAAGTTTTAGTCTTCTTTCTATTGTACTACCGTTTGATTTTTCGATGCTATTTTGTAGATGTAACTTTTTTAGCATATCCTGTGTATTATTATGCAAATATCTCCTCAGAGTTCTTTTTTATGACTAGCACTTAACGTCAAACCTTGAGATATCGCACAATTATAGATCAAGATTTGACACGATCTCTCTCACTGGCAGGTTTCGAAGGATGGAAATTCACCATTCACATACATCATTGTTGATAACAAAACGTGAGTTTGTAACCTTTAATGCTTGTCCAAAGTTCTAAACATGATATTAGTTAAGTTACTACCATTCTTTTGAAAAGAAAAGACAAAATTGTCGAGTTATTTGGTCCACGTCAAATCACTTGTCATACCCCAAAATAGTTTTATCTGGAATCTTACTATTTTAATAGACTAAAATTGAATTATATTTCTAGGAAAACCCGTACCTGTATTCACACACCTGGATACCCTCCAATGGTGCCCGATGACATGACACGGTCAAGCTTGATGTCTGCCTTGGACGGAGCGAGGATTGTCTATTCTGATGTGAGGTTGCATGAAACTGCTTTAGTTGTAGCACAGGAGGTAATAATCAATTTTCTTGCTTTGTGCTAGTTTGATGCTTATTGTCCCCAATTTTAATGATTCCATTGCATGGATCCTCTAAAATTCCTAGAAATTAGGAGTGATCAAAATACAAATGGCAGCCCTGAATGACAAATGAGCTTGATCTTTTCCAGTGCAGGCAAGTCGCAGGAATATACCGATTTTAGTTGATGCGGAGAAAAAGAGAGACGGGTTGGATGAACTTCTGAACTTTGCAGATTATGTTGTTTGCACAGCAAAATTTCCTCAGGCAAGATAAACTAATCTAGATGAGTTCATTTGCATGACTGTTGATAGATAGTGAGGACCTGAGAAGATTGGTCTTGGTTTCATCTTTCAAACTGCAACCACTTCCACTCTTACCGTGCCTATAATATAGTTTTGATGTTCACTTTCTGCAAATAAAAGTTTATCTGTGACATTGTGATCTGCAGTGTCTTGTAATGCTACTAAAGTTAGATCGCATGCCTAATTTGACTACTAGATTTGCCTAACTATCTAACTGATACTTTTCTTTTTGTAGGCGTGGACGGAAGCCCCTTCAATTCCGAGCGCACTAGTATCCATGCTCATGAGACTGCCTAATCTCAAATTTGTGATTGTTACCCTAGGAGATGATGGATGTGTAATGCTGGAGAGAAGTCCTGATGGTAAGTACATCCGTGCTTGGTTTCTATCTGTGGAGGTTATTCCACTTTTTATTTTGAAGTGGTGTAAGCTTTATTGTTGTCACCCTACAAGTTCTGATTACTAGCAGTAGATTACCTCCTCCAGGAAGCCTTCAGCCAGAGGAAGTTGATGTAGACAGCTCACTTCAATTACTAAAACAGAGAGTTGATGGCAGTAGCACCATTCCAACTTGTATCTCATCCAAGGTATGCCAATGTTTCTGAAGTCTTAACTAATTTTGTTCTTATTGGCTCTTTAGTTGTCAAGGATTAAAGTTGACCATTCACAAGTTCCTTGTAATATTAATCCATTGAATATATAATCTTCTGAGAAAAATCGAAGTTTCTAAGCTTTCATTTTTGCGAAGGTGGACCTCATTTCCCTTGCAACATTGTCTTTTTACCAAGCCAAAAGCTAGGTCCTAGACAAATCCGTATGTGAAATACCTTTTCCAGACATTGTTAAACCTAAACAAGCCAGTAAGGTAGGTCACAAATTAACGTCATGTGATATTTGTTTCTGTAATGCGTAGGTTGCAAATTCACCATGAGCTTTTCTATTCAAACTATTTATTCCTTCATCTTTTGCGTCAAAACATTCAGTCAGTTGTGAGATTGAGTGCGAAAGGAATAGGAGCTGTAAATGGGAGACTGCTTGTTGGAACAGCAGAGAAGATACCACCTTCAGAGCTTATAGACACCACCGGTGCTGGAGATGCATTTATTGGTGCAACTCTTTATGGTATGTTTAAGCAAGTTATTTCCTTGAGTTCAGAGCATCTTAAACCACCTGTGATGTTTTGGGAGTTTTCTAAGTTACAATTGTGTTAGTAAAAAGTATTGTGCATCCTTGCACAACAATCTACACTGTTAAGGGTCAATACCAGCTTTCATCAAGTTTTGAGTGCTTAGAAAATTAATCAGATATATTTGATTGATTGAATGATTGTTTCTGTTGTTTCTATAGCCATCTGTGCAGGAATGCCACCTGAGAAAATGTTGCCTTTTGCATCCCAAGTGGTATGTGACTGCCTTCTGTCTGCTTGTAGATATATCTCTACCATAGGGTGGAAGTAAATTTTAAGAAAGAAATAGTATACTGAAAACTTTCACTTATAAATTGGCATTCAATTTGCAGGCGGGTGCAAGTTGTAGAGCCTTGGGAGCTCGAACTGGTCTTCCATGGCGCACAGATCCATGCATAACTCCGCATTTACTCTAGACATAAGTCACATAACTGGGTATGAAAATACCTTTTATTTTTCTCTAGACATAACAGTTGGTCCTCCCATGGTTGTCAACTATCTCAAATGTACTTTCTGCACCATTATTGAGCCTTAGAAGCTCAAGATGTGCTTTACTGTAGTTGATTTTAAGAAAATCAAACAGTTGCAAGTTGTATGTTAGCTTTGTTGAACTTCTGTGGAAGCTGAGAAATAAACTGAATTGAACTGAATCGACCAACATGTTTTTAAATTGAACTGTTGAAAATGTTACCATGTCTGAAATGCTGAATGTGATTTTTGACCGTTTTATCTTCAATGAAATTTACAAGGCAATACCGATTCTTGAAAATGAAAAGACTCTGAATTATCCCTTACCACACAATAAAAAACATCACAATAAATGAAAAGTAAGGGTACATCAATATCTGAAAGCAAGAGAGTAATTGTTGAAACCCCCAACGTCCTCTTAATTAGTAATCAAGGAGGGGTTCAGAAGGAGGCATTAGATTCAATTCGTAGATAGATATAGTTAAAACTTAAAAGAGAGGGGTGTGGGGTGTGATCAACTAGCTTCCAGTAAATGTACTAGTAAGAGATATAACATATTGAATTGTCCAAAGCTAATGGCTTATTTAAAGCAAGTGTTGGTATGTGGGATGTCCCCAATACTTCAAAGTTCAAAATGAAAATCCCTTTTAATGCTTTGCAGTTTGCACTAAACTAATTAATAAATGTCCTTGGAATGCATTACAATAACATCAACAAACAGAAACCCACATTATCTTGGGGTGTGCTTCGAGGAAAGATTCTTCTCTTCCAAATCCTAACTCCTAGGTTGAATTTCAGACCAAAAGTCTAATCTCAAAAAACAAAAAAAAAAACTTTTATAACAATTGACAGATTAATTTTAATTAATAAATGAAGAAATCTCACTGCAGATTCCTACGTTGACCTTGAAATGCTTTAGTGGAAGAATGACTAAATAAATTACTCATTTTTAGGGCCACTCAAAAGGAATTAGGGGCCAACAATTTATATCCAGCCAAGGTCACTAGTTAAGGAATACCCTATAGGACATTGAAGTTACCTAATTGTCCTTCAAGTAAAAAGAAAATAAAAACCAAATCAAACCCATTTCAACCCATTTCAACTATTCTTCTTCTGCTCTTCCCCTTCTCTCCCGATTATGGAGGAATTTTTTTTTCCCTCGTTCTTCAATTCAACTCATCGTCGTCGTGAATCGTAAAATCAAAACATCGTCGATTCTTTTTTTCAACGATGTCTTCAAAAGATAAACCCAAAAGAGCTTGAACGAAAAACGTGTTCGCGGTGTGGATCCACATATTGGAATTGCAGCAAGAAATAAAGAAATTGTTGCTGAAAATGACGAAGAACGTGAAGAACACGAAGCCGCGGATGTAGTTGGTGGTGGTGAATCTGATAGTCAAACACTCCGGCAACTTCAAATGGCCCCAATTAGGTAAGACTCTATCAATTTTTGGGTTTATTTCGCTTTAATTCGACGAATCGAGAATTTTTTTTTCTAGGGTTTTCGGTTATTTACCCAGATTCGGTAGATATTCATGCTACATTACTTCCGAATGTAGTCGTGTTCTTCGTTTCTGAGGAACATAGTCTATATTCGGTAGATGTATTTATAGTTTAACTTCCGAATATTGTATCTCATATCTTCCTGTGTACAAAATGTATATAATCGGTAGTGTAAAGTTTTTTTTGACTTCCGATTATGTTGATGTAGAGCTACAGTAATCGGTAGTACACTTACTACCGAATATATTAGACAATTGAAAAATTCTCAAAATTGTGATTTAGGAAAAATCCCATTTTGGGGCCAGGAAATATTCGGAAGCGAATAATGTTCTATACTTCCGATTGTAAAATGTTGAAACTGAAATAGTTTTGGGGGCAGTATATATTCGGTAGAAAATATTTTTAATGACTTCCGATTATATAGGCTATAAAATTCAAAGTTTCCTGAACTCCAATTGATGAGTATTCGGTAGCAAACAAATTTGCTTATCTCCCGAATGTTATGTATTCGGTAACAAAATGTTTCCTTTTATTTCCGATTGTCTACATTCGGGTTTTGATTGTGTATTTTTGCTTCCGATTGTGTAGTTTGTAAACGTTCCTTATTTTGTTGTTTAGGAAAAGTCGAGCTAAGCAAGCCCCCAAAACAGGCGACTTAGGGCCTCGTCGAGAAGGGAGTAAGAAAGTGTCAGCTAGTGCTAGGAGAGAAAGGAGTGCCAAGGGAAATTAAAGTGCTCAACAAGGTGTAGAACCAATTGCTCCACAAGGCAGTCAACAAGGTGTGCAACCAAGTGCTCAACAAGCCACTCAACAAGGTGATGAACCAACTGCTCCACAATGCAGTGAACAAGGTGGTGTAGAACAAAGTGCTCCACAAGTTACATCCCAACAAGAAATTGAACCAATTGATCTAGTGCCAACAGTACAAGAAGAAGGACAACCAAGTGGTACCAAAAAAGCAAAAAAAGTCAACAAAGGAGGAGAAGGTGGAAAGAAGGATATTGCTAAGAAAGCATCAAATCTTGTCCCTGACCACTTGAAGGTGGGGAATATTCCAGCAGGCAAAATCCTTGAGCTACCAGCGGATGGAGGAAAATTGCTATTTGGATACAAAGACTCCTGGTCCAAAGAGATATATGAAACCGAGGTAATAATAATCGTATCCTTTTTATTAACATATTGTCTATGTGTTCTATCGTAATAGTTGTATTAAGGGTTTTTGTATTTACTTTAAACATTTTTCGTGTGTTTAATAGTATCATCAAGATGCGGTTCGTCTACTCAAACCCACCGCCGCACCAACAAAAATGCTTGAATGGCCTTTATCCGGTGAATGTGAAAGGTTCAAGACTATTATAGCCCACTCGGGGTTAACTGCTGCTACCCAGAATTCAATGTTGGAACATGATCGTGTGGCTATATCGGTGTTTGTGGAGAGAATGTATCCTGAGACCGACACCTTTCATATGCCGTTTGGGGAGATGGCGATTACCCCGGATGATGTTCTGCAGACTCTTAACCTCTCTGACCAAGGCACGGCTGTGAAGTTGAACTACACAAAGCAGTTATCTTGGGAAAAACTTTATGCTCTAACTAAAAAGTGCTTAGATTAGGATGAAGAGACATCAAGAGAAGAGTTCATGAGGCATGCTCAATACAGAACTAGACAGATCAACACTACTATTTTGATGAATAAGTTCCGAGAAACCTTGGAAAAAGAACAAAAAGGAACGTTAACTGATGAGCAAGTGGATCACGCGGCCACCACATCTCTCCTTTGTGTATTGAGATGTGTCATTTCCCCCAACACTTCTGGCAACCGGATCGACGCCAACCTTCTACAACTTTTGGATCCTCTCCATGAAGTCGGTGACTACTCTTGGGGCACGACATGCCTAGCATTCTTGATGGAAGAGTTGATAAAGGCGTCGAGGCGAGGAACTATCCAAGTTGGCGGGAACGTGGCTCTATTGCAGGTTTTTTTTTAACTCTATAAGTCCATCTATGGTTATTCGGTAGACAATACATATGATGCATATTCTGAACTCCAAATGATGCATAATCGGTAGGATCTACACATTTTGAACTACCGAATGTAGTTTATTCGGAAACATATTACTTAGTTTTACTTCCGATTATTTAGAATCGGAACTTAATGTTGGGAAATTACTACCGATTATATATGCCAAAAAACTATAGTTTACTGAACTCCAAATGATGCATATTCGGTAGGATCAACACATTTTTAACTTCTGAATGTAGTTTATTCGGAAACATGTTACTTAGTTTCACTTCTAATTATTTAGAATCGAAACTTAATGTTGGGAAATTACTTCCGATTATATAGGCCAAAAAATTTGAGTTTACTGAACTCCAAATGATGCATATTCGGAAGGAATTACTTATTGTTAACATCCGAATATTCTGTATTCGGTAGTAACCATCTTCCATTTATGTATATTCGGTTTCAATTTTTGTATTGTTACTTCCGATTGTTTAAAATCCATTTACCAATACTTGGTTTCTTATCTACATAGGCATGGATCTATGACCACTTCCCTATCCTAAAGTTGGCCGGAGAGAACCCGGAGTGGCGCAAAGGTACTCCTAGAGGAACAAAGTATATCTTCGAAGACAACCGTTCTAGGACAAAAGAGCAGCAGTTGATTCGCATGAGGGAGATTTTGGACCAATTGAAGGCCTCTGACGTATGCTTTGATCCATACAAGGAAGACCGAGCTAGTGGGGATATAAATGTTCGGTCGGACTTGTCCCTTTATTTTGGACCGTTGTGGCATCCCACAGGATATGTGATGTACAACCCCTCTAGGGTGATGCGACAACACGGGTATATACAATATCAACCAATGGATCACTTCGGGGATTACGACAAATTGGATTAGGAAAACTGCTCTTCTAGTGGTAACAATCTCACGATAGTTCACTCAGGCCCACCTATTGTTCTTGATAACTGAGATAAGAGGACTGAGTTCATTATCAACACTGGTAGACCTGTCACCCGAGGTGATGAAGATTCTCCAGTCTATATGACTTGGTATAGGAACGTATCCCATCCTTTGGTTATCCGTGAAGTTAAATCAAAGACTACTTCGGCGGGGTCCAGTTATAATTGTATCATCAAAGACAAACCAAATGGTTATGATAGACTGGTGCGTATTCTTATAACATTTTTCATTTTATATTATGGCTATAAATCTTAGGTAATAACCGTTTGATGTTATGTCATTATGTATAAAAACAGGTGAATAAGTTCAAGTGTGTTTCCAAAATGTTAACTGCATGCATGAGGAGCGGAGATCCCGTGCCAGTTGAGAGGATAAAAGAGGCTAGAGACTTAGTTGATAATATGGATAATGAAGATTATGCAGCTCAGTTTGGGGAGAAAGGCACGAAGAAGAATCCGCCCAAGATGGCAGTATCAAAGACGGGTAAAAGAACTCGAGCTCCATCGAGCGCTGAAGGTGCTCCAACTGAAGGTGTTCAAACTCGTGGTCATGCAGGCTTGGAGGTAGTCACGGTCATAAAGTCAAGAAGACCAAATAAATGACAATGATTTGTGTTGTGTTGGATTATGTCGTTTCATAGTATTTATAGTTTGTGTTGGATTATGTAGTTTTTAAGGTTTGGATTGGATTTTAAGTTCTTAAATCACGTTATGGTTTGTGAATGGTTAGTTTTATGGAGTATGAATGGTGCATGAATTTAACAATGATTTGCAAGTTGCTCAAATATAACATCATGAAACCGTTGAATTTTGATGTACAATCGGCAGATACTTTAATATACAAATCTTCCGAATGTAACAATCGTAAGTCATGTTAACGTATATATCTATCGATTATTACAAGGATTTTTGAGCCACTCTATATTCGGAGGTTTGGTTAACTAGTTTGTCTTCCGATTATTACAAGGTTTAAATAGTTAAGCATTTCGAAATTACAAGCCTTATGGTCGTTCAAAAATGCCAAAACCTAAGGATTTTGGGAGGATTGGAATTTTGAGCCACTTTATATTCGGAGGTTCGGTTGACATGTTTGACTTCCGATTATTACAAGGATATTTGATCCACTCTATATTCGGAGGTTTGGTTAACTAGTTTGTCTTCCGATTATTACAAGGTTTAAAATTTGAAATTTTCAGTTTTTTCTCAAAACTGAATTTTGAGCCACTCTATATTCAGACGCAATTAAATTACAATGACTACCGAATATAGTAGTTAAGCATTTCGAAATTCCAAGCCTTATGGTCGTTCCAAAATGCCAAAACCTAAGGATTTTGGGAGGATTGGAATTTTGAGCCACTTTATTTTCGGAGGTTTGGTTGACATGTTTGACTTCCGATTATTACAAGGCTACAAATTTGAAATTTTTGGTTTTTTCTCAAAACTGAATTTTTTAGCCACTCTATATTCGGAGATCTGGTTAACTAGTTTGGCTTCCGATTACTAACCTTGTAATAATCGGTATTTAACGGTTAAAACTAAACTTCCGATTATAGAAAATTTAATATGCTGATGAGTCACATGTTGCATACACTCGTGTTACACCTCGCATAAACGGCCATATTTTCAAAAAAAAAAGAGCCGTTGGAACTATAATCTATATAAGGAGGGTATCCTCTTCCCCTATATGCAACAAAAATACATTTTAACTCTCTCCAACATCAAATAAATCATCTTCAACATAATGGCCCAACCATTCATTAATCGTACGGAGTTCACGATGGAAGAAGATTTATCTTTATGTAGGCGCTATGTTCAATTCTATCCGAGGCGAGGAGAAGAACGTAGGCAAGGAGGTGTAATGAATATGAGTTATTTGTTGAGAATTCACGAATTTTTTTGAGTCTACACCGGCAACCCAAATAACCGTCACTCCGCTGATCTTTTCTGCCGAGTTGTTTCAATAAACGAACACGTCGAAGAATTCGTCCATTTAACTTATCTTGTGAATCAATATCGATTGAGGGGTGAAACCAATGATGAGGTGATAGAACGATCTCTCGAAGAATGGCGGAGATGGCAAAGATCAAACTTCCGTTACGAAGCTCATTTCAGAATCCTTAAGGCGATGGACAGATTTAATCCGTTTAGGGCTCGTCCAAGACGTCCACGGGGATAATCACAAGTCATTGTAATAGAATTGTCGAAGTATAATCGTTACATAACATTATGATATTCAATTTTTTTTACAAAAATCGGAAGTTAGTATGTTATGTAAACTACCGAAAATCGGAAGTTAGTATGTTACAATCATGGCAACCTTTGACGCAGATGAAGATTTGGCCATTGTCAAAACATGGTACCACGAAACAAGACGTGAAGATGTCATAGCCGGAAGGTTAACACCCAAAATCTTTTGGGGGAGAGTGTATAGCCAATTTGTGCGAGAATATGGAAATCCAAAGCAAAGATCCCTCCAACAAGTTCATGATCAGTTCCGACTTATCCAAAAAGGGGTAAATGATTACATAACGATACAAAATAGGATCTTTAACAGTATCCACTTAAGCTTGTCGATCCAACAATTTGTAAGTATTTGCATACGAAACTATACGAACTTAGCATATCCTCTTACTAAATTATACGAACTTAGCATTATTTTGTATATGTTGGTTTATTTAGGAGACACTCGCAAAAAGGCACTACTTAGAGAAAAAAGGTGAAGAATTCACATATGATGGAAGTTATGAATTCTTGAAGGCCGTGGCCACGGTATAGAGTTTGGCACAATTTGGATACATTCAGAAGTTCTTATGTTATCTTATCTACCGATTCTGTTAACATTTCCCTAAATTATTGTCTGAAATTTGTTATAATCGGATGTTAATATGTTATGTAATCTACCGATTCTGAGAATATTTTCAAAGTTTGTTTGTCAGAGTTATAATCGGAAGTTAGTATATTATTTAATCTACCGATTATAGGAGTGTTCCAATTTCTTCAGGTTCTGAGTTCAAAATGCATATAATCGGAATTTTGGGAAAATAAAACAACTTCCGAATGTTACATCCGGTAAACAAATGTCTAACATTATCAACCGATTATATCATATATCTTCAATGGATTTTTCAAAAAAACTTGTATAAAAAAACCGGTTCAAAATACATCTTCTAAACATAATGACCAAACTAATCATCATCATCATCTTCAATCAATTCGAGTAACCCATCGGGAAAGTTGTTCTTCACGACACGATCCCAATCAACCATGTTGGACTCATATTGTTTCACCCAATCCCTGCAATGGTTCATTGGGAAGTAATTGTGCCACTTACTCAACGGAGGTAATGGGCAATCTTTCTTTACCCTTAATTCGATAAAATGCACTTCATTCACAAACGCCATAACGATTCTTCTATCTTTAACCGACTCGTCGCAAACCGTTCTTGTGGGTGCAAACGTCATACTAATTCCATACTTAGGAGGAACAAAGAAATGTACCACGCAATTCAAAACATCCGCTAGGAGATATCCACATTTAGGCATTGTCATCCAATACTTGTATCCGATTGTCTTCAATCCCTTTCGGCACTTTATACGCGCAACTAAGTATTTGAACTCATGTTCTTTGTCGTATCTGTCTCCTCGCCTCATCATCTCCATATAGAAATCTTTGTCCTTCATTAGTTGTACCGCCATCTTATTTCTTAAATATTGGCATTGGGTGACATCTTCGATAACCGCCTCTCTAAAGTAACCCATTTGTTCCGTAGCGACGTGAAATCCACAATTGCCATCCCAATCAACCTCGTCAGTGGACAAAACAAATGGGACAATGAGTGGAGGGAGTTGTTCCAAATACTCTTTGTATATTGTATACGTGGTTCGATTTGGTCTTCCATGAAGATCCCTAGGGAAACGAAGAGTACCTTTCTTCTCTTTTATAGTCACAATTTCCATTGGTTGGGTTTGTTGCGAGGTGCCCATTTGCTCAACAACTTCTTCGACCACCTCGTCTTGACTTACTTGAGAAGGCTCCGTAGAGACGGAGACTTTTGGTCTCACTTGTCGTGCGGTTGGTCCACTTTGATCCTTTCTTGGACGGCCTATTTTCTTAGGTTCCGGCTCATCTTGAAATTCGGCTTCCGAACGCTCATGCCTACACAATATTCTTTTATTAGACAAATACTCCTTCAACTCTTTTCTTTGGATGGTCCTCGACAATTCGGTGTTGGGCCTACCGCCCCCCTTTTGCTTAATAGGTTCATCAACCTCCCGTAAACAAGGGTGAAGGGCTTCCTCCAAATTGTGTATCAATATTTGCTTTTTGGCGCCATTTGATGTAGCGTAACGCTCGGCTATTCGTGCACACAATTCCGACTCAAAGAAAGACGGACCATCAACTACCGGGGTGCTTGGAGTAAAATTTAATTGCTTCCAAAATGGATGAATATCATTGATGTCAATCACTTCAATATACCTACCCAACTTATGACGACACGGGAGTCCAATACCTATCATATCCTTGCAAACACAAACCGTATTCTCGTCATCGTAAGCTTTATAAAACTTCAATTGTTCCATCATGTGATTTACCATCTTGAAACTTTATGAACAATGCCCCTTAGAAGCAATCTTTCCTTATCATGTTCCATTGGGGTGTACACTAAATTGCATACATTTCCTAATGGGAAAAATATCGGTTGGTCCTTTTTAGGTGGTCCCAAGTCAGTTTGGTCCTTTCAGAAATCACCTTTTCCATTTGGTCCATAATTATTTAAAAATATTAAATGGACCAAATTACCCTTCCGTGTTAATTCCAACTTATTTTTTTTATAGCAGTTCATTCTGCCTAATGAACTATCAGCCATTTTATAGATTTGAGTCCATTATGTTTCATGAAAATTGTACACTTCATTATATTCTATAAAAATTTCGTTATTAAGAACAAAAAGTCAGAGTTCATTTATGGAATGAACTCCTGATAAAAACCTATACAAACCAGAGTTCATTTCTGGAATGAACTCCTGATAAAAACCTATACAAACCAGAGTTCATTTCTGGAATGAACTGTTGATAAAAACCTATACAAACCAGAGTTCATTTCTGGAATGAACTCCTGATAAAAACCTATATAAACCAGAGTTCATTTTCTGGAATAAACTCCTGATAAAAACCTATATAAACCAGAGTTCATTTCTGGAATGAACTCCTGCATCATCATCTTCATCATCTTCGTCATCTTTAACAGCAGCATCAAACATCATCGTCTTCAAAACAACAGCAGCAACATCGTATTCATCATGTTTATCGTCTTCATCATCTTCAACAACAACATCAAACAAATAGAGACGAAAAAATAAACACAAAAACTACATCGTCTTCAAAAACTAAATCATCATCATCGTCTTCGGCATCATCAACATCAAATTCATCATATTTATCATCTTCATCATCTTCAACAGCAGCAGTAAATCAACAAAAAACGAAAAAGAAACGCAAAAACTTCATCATCAATCATCTTCTTTATTGTCTTCATCATCATCATCATCAACAGCAACATTAGCAGAGAAAAAAGAACCCAAAAATGTCGTCGTTCATCATTATCTTCATATTCTTCATCATGAGCAGAGAAAAAAAAATGGGAAGAAGAAAAAAAACTAGATCTGAAAATAAAGAAGAGAGCGAAAGTAAATATGAAAATAAAGAAGAGAGAGAAAGTGAATATGAAAATAAGATATTTTCTACTCGTTTTTTGTATATATATGGACCCAAAAGAGTATTTCTGCCACTACAAGATGACAATTACATCATTCATGACGTCATCCTAGGACCAAACCATTATTTCTAGGACCAAAAAATAATATATATTTTAAAAAAGGACCAAACAGATAGTTGACTAGGTCAACTGGACCAAACTCACTCTAATTTATTATTTCTGGGACCATATGATATTTCCTACTTTCCTAATCTTTACGAGATCACGATTGGTGTATTCATGGATTGCTTCTTGGATCGACACAACTCAATTTTGACTACCAAGTAGTATTTTCTTTAATCGGCCATGAGACCCCTCCGCAATGCTTGTCGCCTCGTTCTTGAAGTTACGATATTCATATGTCCATGCAAACACAAACCTCTCCTTAAGCGGTAACCATTGTATTTTACAATACTCAACGGGTTTTGGGTAGTTCGTGCCATATTCATCCTCAAATTTCTTCAAGTTAGCTTCGTAAATTTCCTCAGCCATCGACCAAACGATCTTGTCCCATGCTTTCATGAACATTCTCCAAATCATTCCATCCTCCTTCCATTTTTCATCAAATAACCGTTTCTCTTCCTCTCGTTCTTCCACGGTTAATTTACTAATGCGCTCATCCTCTTCCTTCGACCTCTTGGTACCCTTCCTTGGTTTTTAGCTTGGAAATGATGATGGCAATTGCATTTGAGGTTGCATTGAATGTGCCACGTACATTGCAAGTTTCGGGCTTCCGGAAACACTACCGTTAGTGCATGCATTAGGGCTTGATCGTTATCCGTTACAATAACCCTTGGAAAATTATCACCATTATAAATGGACCTCAACGTCTCCAACATCCAAATGAAACTGGTAGGCTAAGAAGAGATACCTACAATATTAACTGCAAGTGCACAGTGTCGATATGCAACACAGGGCAAAAACAGGTCGATCCACAGGGACTTGGTGGGTGTAAAGTTGAAGCTAGAGGAAAACTAAACTAATTTATATCACAATGTAACAAAAAGGGGTTTTGTTTGTGTCGATACGACAAAGTGATGGATGATTTTACAAAAGAAATAAGATTACAGTGCAATAAATGGTAAATTAGGGCTTTGAATCCACCCTCAAAACGCATAGAATCTCTAATTTGATATACTAGTTATCCATTAATCAAGAAGCTATAGAGATGCTAGCCTCAAGATACCTTGAAGATGTGATATAATCACTTGTACACATATATGACTTAACCTCAGCTAATATGTCAATCCCTAGCATTACTTGTCTTTCTAAGGCACAAGTAATCAAAGATTGAACTAAAATCAGTTCACATAGGCTTAAATTTTGACAAAGAGTTTACCAAACTACCTAGGATGCTTGACATACAAGGTGAAAGAAAATTGGAAAAATTCAGAAATTAAGACATGTTTATCAATAAAATTCCATGAAGAAGAACAAGTAAAATCAAATAAGAGAATTCTAATTATTAAAGGGTTTCATCTCTGCCCTAGCAGAGATTTTAGAACATAACAAACATTGAAATAAACCCAAAACCTAAAACTACAATCACTTGCACCGGCTACTCTGGGCATGCCTTCTTCATCACAATCCCATCCCCATTTATACACCAATTTCCCCCCAATTTCAATCCCCATTCTCAACAGAATACAATATAAAATTTAGGGATCTTGTTCTCGAAACTCACCACTATGTAATACTCCTCATTCATGTACATCCATTGCACTATCTTCACCAATTGATTGATGTTGTCGGAGTTGCAAAGAAGTCAGATTCATCCCTAATTTGATGACGCCAGTTGCTTGTGTTCACTTGAAAACTTCCTGCTGCCTTTGTTGGTGTTTGCAAAGTGATTTAATCAACATTTTTCTTCTCTCTCTTGCTCTGACTAATCCACCCAATCTATTGCTAGGTTAACGGTGGTACAGCTGATTGACATTTGATGGAGAAATAGGTTTTGAAAAAGAAAATTTGGATGAAACAGGTTTAGGGTTTGGGAGTCTGTTGTCGGCAATTGTAAGGAAGTTGGGGAAGTGATTTCAGTTGAGGGGATGGGATTGAAAATCCGAGAGATAAGACATACCGGTGGAGATGGGGACAAAGAAAAGATTGGTTGATGAATTTTGAGGGAGAAGGACAGTAGAAGCAGAGATACATCTTTCTCGTGAAAGAGATGGGAAAGTAGTTTTGGGAATACAACATGAGTACCTTGTTCTGTTAGTGAAACTTGGACTTGGGTTCCTTTCTTTTCTTCAACGTGGAACTTTGGCCCAATAACTATTTCATAAACAGAAATCCCTTTCTCTTGAAAATTTTAGCCACTGGTAGTTTCATTCACTCCATTATTCTGCTAGCACTCCATTTGTCTTTTCCATTACATGAATCTGCTTAAACTGGACTTGACATCTAGCGGGACAAGACAGCTCCACTTTGTGCATATCCCGTATTTACTCCATTATTTCATCCCCTAGCATTACACAGCCAAAAATCAGGAACAATTACCATACATTTACTCGCAACGAACAAGTGATACAAAAAATATAATTTGGCATAAATATAGGAAATTAGTGCATCAAGATATTGTAAGCACCTACAAAATAACAAGAATGTATGCAATATTAGGTGCTCATCAGAAACTCACGTTATTCTCATGATCCATTAAATCCCATGCAATCGTAAACGTGTTTTTGTCCGAAGTGTGGCAAGCAACGTTCAACAACGGCATGTTATATTTGTTTGTCTTATAAGTGGCATTTATCAACAAAATTTGATGAAAGCATTGAGCCAATTGGATCATTTCGGGATGTGCCAAGAAAATACGAACCACTTTACCATCATTTTCTTCCCTTCTCAACGTGTAGTCGTGTAACTCCGCTAACCACTCTGATTGTTGCATGACCGTTCTACCATCCCATTCCGTCCTTTTGATCGTAGCTAGGGCCGACTTAATTGTAGACAAAGAAGACAAGTTGTTGGGGTCGTCCGCCTTTATTTTACTTAAGATCGCACTCGCTTTTTGGATTCTCATAGACTTCACCGTCTCCATTTCTTTTGGTTTTAGCTTGGCAACCATTACATGTCCAATTAGAGTATCCGGATCATCGTGGTTGTGACAACCATTATCAACTTTAAACATTTTCCACTCTTTACCTTCCATACTTTCGGGCTTATAGGAGACAATCTTAAATGGGCATCTTTTTTTCTTTTATTGCTTCGGTATTTCCTATGCGTCTTCCTTACGTACTTACTATTCTTTCCCTCGTGACTCTTTCGCTCCCCACCTCGCTCACAAATCATTTCAAATCGAGTTTCACCCACATGATTGTTTTGAACTACAACACACATGTTCTCTTTTGCCTTGTTCATAAGCCATTCCATTGCCTCCCCCTTACTTAACAAAACAAATATCATAAGTATAAGCATTTAACATACATATTTGAAAAATAATAATAATGAGTATACCAAATCGTTTGCATAGTGTAGGGAAGTATCGGACCTCAAATAGAAATCATCAACAACCGCTACAACAGCCTGCAAAATGAAGTAACATGTTTTACTATAACAATCGGAAGACATGCACTAAGTTATCCAATCGATTGTTATATAATCGGTAGAATATTGCGTGCCACAAACTACCGATTTTAATAGAAAGATTTAGACAGTCTCCTGAGTACAAAAAAATAACTAATCGGAAGATATATATATGGTAATACTTCCGAATATAAACAATCGGGAGCTTAAATAATTAATATTCCTCCGATTTTCACAGAAGAAGAATTACATTTTTTACAAGTTTGAGAAAATTTTATTCTGGGACCAATGATATATTCGGTAGTTTGATAAATTTAGAATACTACCGAATGTAAAAGATAAGAATACTGAGTTTTATAATTTTGAGGATTTCGTTTTTGGGGCCATTCGGTAGTAAATATACTCTACATTTAATTACCGAATGTAGATATTTTGGAAAATCAATTTGGTGGTTTTCGAATATTCGGTAGTAATCGACTTTCTTGAAACTACCGAATGTAGATATTTGGTACTCAGTAGGTTATATTCAGTAGATATGTGGATACAATGATTTACCGATTCTGGGTAGTTCATGGCATTCAATGCATGCATTAATCGAGTTTTCTTGTTTACAAACGCATTCAAAGTGGGTATTTGAGTTTCTTAACACAATACATGTATGTTTGATGCATCATTAGCTTCGATCTCGGGTGATTCTCCATTTTCTTCCATGAAAGCGTCGTCTAGGGTTTCCTCTCCAAAAAAGTTTGGATCATTCAACATATACCCCAAATCGTCTTCTCTAAACGGTCGTGAAGCTTCAACATTATGTTCTTCACGATGATTCTCACCTTCTTCTTCATATACATCCATTTTTGTTGATTATTTATAAAAAAGGTTTTTCCCTTTTTTCCTTCTCTTCTTCTCTATAACTCAAAAATGACAACAAATGAAAAAAATGAAATAAATTTCTTCCAAATACTACAGCGACCACAATCGGATGGATTTTTTTTTTTTTTAGCTACCGAATGCAATCGGTAGATAAATATCTCATATTATCTACCGATTATGTAAGGGCAATTTTGCCATTACGAATTATGCAAGATAAGGGCTGGCTTCAATTTACGTTTGGGTGACCCTATTTTGTTTTATTGTTGGCCCCTAATTTCTTTTGAGTGGCCCCTAAAAATGCAAGGATAAATTAGTATAGTAGAAGGGGGAAAAAATGGAGAAGAATAATACACTTGATTCTAAAACAGAATTTGATCATGTTATTGGCACTGTGGATTCTTTCCTGGTCCACCAAAGTAAAAATGTGTTCCCCATTCACTACTATAAGAACTTTTGATGTTGTAACAATTAGTATTCTCAGCAAGTGTTAAGATATTTTCAGCTGTACTTAAGCTATTATCTGAATCAACGACCTGTAGATTTCGGAAATAGCCGGACTGGCCGAATCCGGATTCTGCAAAATGACCTGATCCCATCTGGGTTTTCGTATGCTCGCCATTCCAACGTGTATTCACCACTTCACCACCCCATTCTACCATTGTTGCGTGATCAGCCAAGTGCGTAAACAGCTCTGCTGGCCAATAACCGACTAATGTGTTTTCCCCTATCCCTAACCACCAGTTTCCTAACTTGGGATCCTGCAAAGATCCAGTGTCAGAGTGGTGTAAGAATAGAATTGATATTCAGCAATCAAGTCAACAGCATATATTATTTGAATTGAAATTACAAAGTACTAGACAAGAAAAAAATTTGGGCCAAGTACAAACCTTCCATATGAGAACAGTTATGTCATATTGGTTGCCTGCGAACGATGAAACCGGAGATATTGCAGCTCCAATTGCTATCTTACTGTTTGTTTGTACAAATCCCGAGCACAGAAGATTGTAGCACCCAGTTGCTTGATATGCATCACTCTGTAAAAAAAAAAAAAATCAGAAAATCAGTCTCATTTGTAGCTAGTAGAAAAAACAATTACATAATCTCCCACAACAAATTCTGTCTAATGACTCTTAGGGAAGTTCATATTTTCGTAACCGTGCTACTAATACCCATTTGCGCCTACTTCGGGACCAGACATGCCGACATGATGGGAAATGGGTCTGAGCGCTGAATACCGGTTAGAAGCTGGTGGGAGGAGCAAATAGAAGTTTTGCTTGTCTACATATTTGCTTTCTTTTTTATGCAAATAAATTGCAGTTTCCGTGAATTACGGTACCTTTGCATGAGATGTATAACTAACCGAAAAATGGTTTTCGCCACTCACGACTTGTGTGCAATACAGTGGGTTCATAAATTCACATAAATAAAAGCAAAAGAGATTAATATATAAAATCACTTAATTATAAAGGGACGAAAAAGAATGAGATGAGAGAGGATCCTGACCGTCCAGTAAGTGAATAATCTGGGTCTGCTGTCCCCGTATAGCTCTGGACTGACCTGACTAGAAGGAACAATTTCTAATAAATAAATGAATTTAATAGCAATTATAAAATAAAATATGATAAAATAGAAATGAGCAAAGGAAAAACGGGATAGAGAAAAATGTTACGATACCTGCCAACCAGCTTCTATGCTGTTGAGATCTGAATCAAAAGATCCGGAGAGAACCCAAATCTGAGAAAGGCTGAATTCATTGACTACTTCTATTGCAGGATCCCACACATTTATCGTAGCTCTAGCTCCATATAGTTCTTGTTCGGTTCCAGTGTATGCAATTGCATGCTACTTAACATATACATATATACGATTAACACCCAAACACACAACTACAAATCAAAAGAATATCTTTAAGTCTGAACTGCATTTATTATTATATGCATGCAACCTACGCATGCTGCCTGTATGTGTACATTGTGTAGTCAATGTCTCTAAATGAGGCTTTGTTTGTTCATTTCCTTAGCATATATATATTTCTAGATTTTACGCTTTATCATAATCTCTGAATTATTTTTGTGAAGCATGTAGATTATACCATCTGAATGAACATGTAGATTATACGAAGAACAAATATGAATGATCAACCTAACTTCTTTCTTTTTGTTGTACAAAATTAAGTTAAAGAAAAAAAAAAAAAATGCATGGAAATGATGGGGTGATATGACATACCTCATGGCCGTTGCCACTAACTACATCAGGGGGGTCAACATTATGCTGATTGTGATTAACATTAAGCGTCGAAGCAACTGATTTTGATGATTTACTAATAGTTTGTTTCTTTCCAAAGTGATACAAAGATTTAGCTCTCAAAACATCAGCAACTGAACTTCTCCTTATTGGAACTGTTCCTTTTGGACAATTCTCCCCTCTTCTATGCCACGTTTGCCATGCACGTCCCTTCTCCTTATGGTTCTCTCCATCATCAGTATCACTTTCATTGATTGTCTTCTTATTGTTGAAGAAGCTTCTCATTAACTCTTCTTTTCTTTCAGCTCTTAATCTTGGTCTCTTTGGTGGCACCCTCTAGTAACACAAACGCAACATGCCGAAAAGAAAGAAAGTAAGAAACGAGCTAGAGATTGAAAGAGAGAGACACATTTCGATCGGGTTTTGATAATAAGTAGTCCTGTATATATACCTGGATTTTGTGGTTCTTCAAAAGAGGATGATCCAAAGCTGGTTGTTTGCGTTTATGAACACAATCTATGATATCTCCATCTAGGCTCTACAAATCAAAATATAAAGAAAGTAAAAAATATTAATGAAACCCAAGTTGACATACCTAGCCATAAAAGAGAAAAATGTCAAGAAAACAAGCAAAAATAATTCAAAAAGTGAATGCATACCTCAATAGTTTTAATAGGAGGTTTGTTGATATCATCCAAATGTCTTTGGATCCTTGCAAGTCTTAAAGTAGAAACAGCTGGTTTAAAAATTGTGTAATTTAACCCTAATACAACTTGAGAAAAGAAAACTAGACAGATACAGAAAGTAGGAAGAAGATGAGAGAAACTAGATGAATAAGAAGAAGAAGGTTTTATGGTTTGCTGATCTCTTTTTCTTCTCATTATTATTAAGAAGAAAGAAGTTTCCATCTCTCATTCAGTGTTACTACCAGAAAAGAAACTGGGTCATCTAAAACTCCATTACTGGTATAAAGGAAGGTAAAGGTAAAGAAAGTAATAGTAGTAAGAAGTTGATGAATCGAAGCTGATATATGATAGTAGTATATGACAATGAAACTACACAAGCAAAACAATCAGAGCCCTTTCTTATTAATTGCAAAACCAACAACACCAACTAAGAGATATATGGATATTACTACCAAAGAAAATGACATGAAATAAGAGCTGGTTCGGTTAGGTTTGGTATACTTGGTGTAGAGGTATAAACATCTTTATTGCTCTTTTATCAGAGAGAGAATTGAGAGAGAGAGAGAGAGAGAGAGAGAGGTTAGGTGCAAAATATTTAATCTCTCTGGACACACCCTAACTCTCAAAGGCTACTCATTTTCAAAATCCTTTCCTTAACCACAACCATCAAAAATCCTCCTCAACATCAACATTTGTGCAATTTTTATGAAACCAGATGTATCAACTGTAACAACAACAGCGCACCACGCAGTTGTAGTAGTGGCTTAAAAGCTTTGACCTAACACCTCTCTCTCTCTCTCTCTCTTTAATACACCCTCTTCAATATTCATCTGCCAACTCATTACGGTCTAGCTTTTAATGCAATTTCATTTTTTCTACACTAACTAGTAGTACAATATATATATATTTCTTCAAATACCAAGGGTGACGGTGAAGATGATGATGATCCCATACATCTTGGTGTGTTTGTCTTATCTCATTCATATAAGTCATACTGTAACTCTATCTCCATAGTTAACTCGCTTTTAGTTTTTACAATTGAGTGACATGTAGCCATCGATTTTGAGTCTTCGATCAGCTAACATGTTAAGTCAATGAACAATATCAATTTTAATACACCTTTAAGTAATGTAAATGTAATACTAGTTGGTAATATTTTATGGTATTCTGTTGGATCTCAGATTGAGAGAAAAGATAGGACCTTTTATGCTTGCATTGAATGAAATACATCAAAAATTCAATATTAGATGGCATAGATATTTTCACGGAAGTCATAAATTTGGGATAATATAATGAGATACTGTAATACTTCCTCTGTCCCATTTTAGATGAAGGGTTAGGTGTTTTCACACATATTAAGAAAAGGGAAAGAGACTATATATTTTTCAAATTTATCCTCATTAATATCTCCTATAATATTTAAATCTTTAATTTTTAATTCCTAAATTTTAGTGTGAATTTGGAATCTAGTGGATTATTTAAAAATTTCATTTGGGAAATTGAGTTTATATTGTATTTTATGTTTGTATATGATTCCAAAGCATGGAAAAATCAGGAAATTTTTGGGAAAAATAGAAAAACCTTCACATAATATGGGACTTGTAAAAAACCTAAAACCTTCATCTAAACTGGGACGGAAGGAGTAGATTTTTGTTTTTAAAATAAAATTAAAAAATGAAGTGTGTAGATAATTATAAGCTTCTATTCTTGGTTTCCGAATCTCGAATGCTTCTATTTTCCTTTTCTTTGATCCCATTTAAGCAAGATGGATTTCTTTAAGAAAAATGAAATGAGTTGGTTGTTATCAATGTTATGTCACTGTCTTTATTACCAAAATCACCACCTGGAACTCTGGAAATTGACTATCCCGATTTATTGTAAATGTTTTGACCAAAATAGCCATTAAAATTCATCCAGTGAGATGGTCCTTTTTGTTTTTAAATAATTGGGAATTTTAATAAAGTGTCACACTTTCAATTTCATATTTAAGAAAGTGCCACCGTTAGAATTGATTTGATGCCACACATTTGACCTTTTTCGTTCCGTTTTTCTTTTCCAAAAAACAGTTAACATCCGTTAATGCATAGGTGGTAGTTATCCAGCTTAGTAAAAGACATCTATGCCCTCGAATCGTCTCACTATAGCTGAGTTAAATCAAGTCATCATAGCGAGTCATTACCGAGTTAAGTCGTGAGTCAGAGCATCACAACACTCATTCATACTCTGCAATACAACCCCCGGCAGTAACATAAGCCTCAACTCCACCTGCAACAACATAATAGCACCACCAACAAACACCAAATCTCCAACTGAACTCCAAGCTCATTAGCAACAGAACAAAACTACAATCATTCTCACTGCCTCCTGCCATATCTCTCTACACTAAGTAAGTGCATCTCAGCTTTACCCAACAACATAACTTTTTGCTGCTGCAATTCTGCCAATACCAACCTATGACTCATAAGCACAATCTCATTCTTTTCGAAACCATAAGTTCTCAGCTCTGAACTATCCACACTCCATTCATCCCATTGCTTCAGCTGCACTTCAATCACACACTAAACTCCATCATGCTCATTTTCTGGGTCTCTAGCAACAACACACAACCACCATATTCCTGCAATATTTTCCTACACATACATCTTCACATTTCAAGCACTCATTCTGTATTTCTCCATTTGTTGCAGCTCGTATAACCCATTCAGCAGACATCATTATTTCAGCACCTCTACAACAAACATCATTATTTTAGCACCTCTAAACTCTTTTCGAACCACAGCATCATAACATTCTCCACTGCAGATGCACCACCACCATCTTCTGTTCACATAGACACATCACCAACGCATCTTTCTAGCACCAGCTATATATTCTCTACATCAGCCTGCAATGGTCACCAGCAATAACAACAACATCATTCTACCAATTCAGTCTATCACCACCTGTATCACCAGTTCAATACACAGACCACACCCCATATCTTGACTAACCAATCCACATAACCACATCAACAGCTTCTTTGTGTCCTTCATCTGTGGCCTGAACCTCATCAACAACTATTCCATGTAAATCAATTCTTCCTCCAAAGTCCCATTTCCAAAACAGTTAACCCTAATTTAGGCCGAAACCTAATTCCCAATTTGATTTGCTATAGGAACTAAAATTAAACCCTATACATCCATCCATACCTCGATTAAGAACAAACCCATCACAAGTAGTTCACTTTTCAAATCAATTTCAAACGAAATCAAAGTTAATTAAAGAAACCCTAAATTCAACTTACCATATATGCTGAGTTTGAATCAACACACAAATCGACACCACGACAATCAGCTGTCCTGATTCTATTCCATTTCTCTCAATCTCAGACTCATGATCTTCATCTCCATCATCGATTCTCACTGAAACCCTAATCTCACATGTAGAGGCATCATTTCCTCTTCTCCTTGAGTTTAATTAACTACAGCTCCATCATCTTCTTCCCGAGTTTAATCACTGAAACCGTTCACTTTAAATTACCCCTAATCTTCATTCTCAGTTAGCAATCTTGAGAACACTTTTTTCTTCTTGTTTACTGGTGATGAGAATCATAAGATTGTGAATCTGTGATATGTATAAAAGGGTTTTCAAGGGTAAACATGTAAAATGCGGCACATATTTTTGACCAAGTCAATGAAAAAGACCAACCATGTGGGTCCTGACGGGTAAGTTAACGGCAGTGGCATTTAATAAATTTTGAAAAAACCAGTGGCACTTTATTAAACCGGAAAACCAAAGTGTGGCATTTTGTCGAAATTCCCTAAATAATTTTCATCTCTTGTTTCGTAAACCTAAAGTCCCTTTAAATCACAGTTGGTTTAAACTAATGTTTTAAGAACCGGACCGGCCGGTCCAACCGGTGAACCAGCATAAAAAAGAGTTTGTTCACCCTTAACCCACTAGCATGTTAAAAATCCAATGATCCGGTCAAACCGTACGGTCCAACCGGCGAACCAGTCGATCCAGTTGGTTTTTTATCCTGTTCACCGGTAACTTCTCTAAATATTTTATTTTTATTTTTATTATAGATAAAAAATATTACATTAACTAGTTGGAAACTTAACAAGCTAAGCTCCAATAACAAGCTAAGCTCCAATAACATACTACATTATTTTTTCATATTTCTTAAAGTTTTTTTTTCTTCTCGAGAAGCTCGACAGGCTGGGTCTAGTTTTCATAGTTTCTTTTTCTCTTTCATTTTTAGGAAAGAAAAAGAGAAACAGAAATAAATATACAAAAATATAGAAAGAATATAGATCTGCATTTCATTACAAACATAACATCAATTAAATACAATAGTGAACAATACAGAAGAAGGAAAAGATGTTATGCTATCTTGGTGAGGAACTGATATTTTATAAAATCTTGCCCTTTCTGAATCAGAAAAAAGAAAAAAGAAAAAAAAAGATGTTGTGGCTGCAGCTTTGGGGTTCTTTAATGTCTGAAACGGTGTTCCCATCATCAGTTAGATTAGTATTGTTAGAATATGAGAAGAAGAAATATATTGATAGGAAGATAATGATTCAAACCCTTATCTTTCAGTATTTGTTAGATATTATGGTGAGACAGAAACAGTCAATTATGGCAAGACAAAAACAATCAAAGGAGCAAGAATGAGAGAGGGAACTACGGAGCACAGAGGCGGAGGCAAATGAAACTCTGTGTAAAACAGTAAGTGGTGTGTGTTTAATCTTTTAGGGTTTTTTAATGCTTTATGTAAGGACAAAATGTCCATACACCCCTTAGGAAACAATTGGTGAATAAACCTAACCAAAACACCAGCTTCTTTTTTTAAGCCCACGAGATCAACTAACAGACTCTTGATTTTTTATTTCATATGAATCGACCTAGTGACCCCGGTCAAACCACTGGTTGGACTAGTTGATCCTGACCCATCTATCTCACCGGTTCGACATCCGGTCCGGTTATTAAAATACTGGTTCAAACTATATCAGGTCATATGACATGAAACAATTTACTACTTGAACCTAGAAATAGACATGCCTCCAATTCCCTAGCTAGTTAGTACACATGCAGATGTGAACTATTCATGTCGGTGCCACTTCGCGACCTAAAAAATATCGTCGTTTTACATAATTGTTTTTGTTACATCATCATTCGTTAGTATGGCTGCACAGAGCCGAACCGGCAAACCAAACCTAAATCGACTGAACCGGAACGAAACCGAGCTGAACCATTCATCCAACGGTCGGCCACAGTTTAAGAAGTTGCAACCGTTAGATCTTCGGTTTGGTCAAAAGTTTGAGTCTCAGAACCAACCGAGCCAAATCGTATGAAGCGGCTATGCACAACCATTGATTTTATAAATCCTTTTAATCCCAACACTTCGTTTATTTACATATAACTATACAACCAACTAACCTAAACCCTAAACTAACACTCGTTGAATTTTCCAGGATTGCTAAAGGGGGATACCAGTATTAGCAAGAGGTACCGTTTGAATGATCTAACGTTCATGATCGTTTTTTATCTTTTTGTCTTATATGGAATGGTATCCCCCTGAAAGATTTGGCACCAGCCTTTGGCAATCGTGGAATTTTCTAGCTCTCTTTTTCTTCTTCTTCTTCTTCTCTTCTTATTCACAGAACATCGCCTTTTTCTCCATTTTTTTCTAAATTTACTTAAACTCACTACCACCACTTATGATCACGATCAACAACACAATCACCACCTTCTTCTTCTCCTTATTCGATTACTTCTTTTTCTCAACCTAAATCAACAACATCTGCACCACCACCTGCTACACCACAAGCACCAGCATAACACATGTTACACCACCACCATCAGCACTACCACCTGCTACGCCAGCATCACCAACATCGCCACTTTTTCATAGGGTAAAACTAGAGATTGATTGAGTTTGAAGACTATAATTTTAGGGTTCTTAGAAAATTGTTATTTTTCTTTAATTTTAATTTGATTTCTAGTTTTATTGATGAATCTCTGTGATGGGTTTCTTTTGAGGAGATGAATTTGAGTTTCTCTGTGTTGATTTGGAGATTCAAGTGAGACGAGCTTATACGTATTTGTTAAATTGTTCAATTGGAGTGTTTCATGTTGATGTAATTGAGGTTTTCCCATGATTCAGTGAATAAAAATTCATGTTTAATCAAGCTGCTGCCATGATTAAGTGAAGAAATTGATATAGAGATTTATAAAGATAAGAGATCTGATTTTGGAGCAGAAACCGGTAAGAAAACCGGAACCGAGAGAGCCGACTCGGATCGGTTTCAAACTGTACCGAACCCAACACAGTTCTGTTGCGGTTTTGAAATTGATAACCGGAGTATGTACGGTTTTGTCGACGGTTTTGCCTGAAAACCGGACTGACCGACCGTTTTGCAACCCTATTCGTTAGAAAAGTGGCCGTCCACCAACTTGCTATGAAGTTTCATAACTCCCCATTTTGTGGTTAAGGTGTTATGATAAGGGAAACCTTTATCCCATAAATGGTTGCCTATATAAGGGCTCTCATTCCCTTTGTATTTGGACGGTGTAATGTTAATAAGATGAAACTTGGTTCCTAGTGCTCAAACTCACTACAAAACAAAAGACCTCTGGGGATGGTCAGAAAACCGTCCTGTAAGGATTCGCAAGCTCGTCAATGCTATTTGACCGGTCAAGAGACGATTTAGCCGCTAACGATTCGCTTAACTAAATATAAACTTTAATTATTAGATTTAAACCAAACTGGAGACAAAATTAACACCATTCGATATATCTCAAAAATTTACGCGAAATGAATTACTTGGATGCGTCAATCGGATATCCGATGAAAAAGATACGTCGATCGTAAGCTTGCACGCCAAAAATTTACTTTGGTCAATCCGGGTTGACTTTTAGTTGACCGCGCTCCACTGTGGATCACTATGGTTAGGACCCACCTAAGTCTAGTGATAACTTACATAATATTGTTTTAAAATAAACTAGGGCTTAACCCGTGCCGTAACGGCACGGGAAAGGATGTATTTCAAATATATCCATTGGTTCATACATATCATAACTGTTGGCGAAAAATCAATCCAGTCGATCGAAGTCTAAATGTTTTTGAGGTGTTGGTTAATAAACATGTCCTTGGCCTCAAATCTTTTAATATTATGTCTGTAAGTCATACAATCCTTTAGGACAAACATAGTTAATCGTTAAAAAACTCCTCAAATTCCTATGGGCCTATGGGTAATAAACACTACTTCATTCACTTCTTCAAAACAAAGTAGTGTCCTTACTTCGAAAACAAATAAATCATCAAAGGTTGTTCACCAAATTTGTAACAAAACTGAAAACGCAAAATTACTTCAAAATCAATCAGATTAATCTTACAAAATCTGTTAGCTTCAGGAATTAGTTTTCTCCCTTTGATGATATAAATTATTCCAAAGTTACATAAATTTGTGTTTATTCATTTTCCTAAAGTGTAATAATCTGTAATTCTTGATCCATTCATTTCTTATCTACTTATCTTCACTCCATACCTATTACCATGAACTATTTCTAAGCATGCGTAATCACATGAGGTCGAGGAGAAATGGCAGAAACAGAAATCATGACAAAATTAGAATAAAGAGAGATATGAGAAACTAAATCAATTACAATTGATTCGCGTGTAGCCATGTATAGGGTCAATTTTTTTTTATGGGTTTCATCTTCTTTCCTGCCCCTACCCGACAAATCTTAAAACCACAGCTGTTGATTTATCTTCTCCCTAGAATAATCTGGCCTTTAATATTTATTTTTATTTTCAAAAATTTAGGAAATAAAGAAAATAAAATAAAATTTAATATCAAATTAAAAAAATTAACCAAGGGTAAATAAATAATTTATCTACCTTAGGACACCTTCTCATCCCACTACCACTACTTCTTTCATCACCACCATTATTGTCATCACTCAACCATTCTCACCAACACCACCACCATTATCCCCACCGCCGATCCACCACCACCGCCCACCATTAATGCCTTCTAATTTAATTTAATATAAAATAAATTTATTATGTATTGTATTAATGAAAATATTTATTCGATTAATTAAAGAAACATTTTATTATGAAATATATCAATAGAACATTTATTATTGAAAGTTAATTAAGCTAATCATTTTACAACCGTAGATTTAGCTTTCCCAAGAATGAATCCAGAGTGTCCTTTATCTTGCGTAAGTTGTCTATCAATCAGATTAATCTTACAAAATCTGTTAGCTTCAGGAATTACTTTTCTCCCTTTGTTGATATAAATTATTCCAAATTTACATAGATTTGTGTTATTTATTTTCCTAAAGTTTAATAATATGTAATTCTTGATCCATTTCATTTCTTATCTACTTATCTTCTCTCTTTACCTATTACCATGAACTAATTCTCAAGCATGCATAATCACATGAAGTCGAGAAGAAATGGCAGAAACAGAAATCATGACGAAAAATGGTTATAAAAAAAGATATGAGAAACTAAATTATCTATTACAATTGATTCGCGTGTAGCCTTGATCCGACCCGACAAATCTTAAATTATCTATTGATTTATCTTCTCCCTAGAAAAATCTGGCCTTTATATTTATTTTGATATAAAAAAAATTAAAAAATAAAAGAAAAACAAATTTAAAAATTAATATCAAATAAAAAAAATTAACCAAAGGTAACAAAATAATTTCTCTACCTTAGGACACCTATCTCATCCCACTACAACTACTTCTTACACCACCTCCACCATTAATGTCATCACTGATGTGAATTTTAAGTTGTTGTAAAAAGTGATAAGTAGAGTTCGTTCAACTCGGGCTTGTGAAGGATTTTCGAAAATTTAATAAAGTTATTTCAATAATAATAAGAAAATACCGAGACTCTGGATTCCACCATTGACCAATTAATTGATAAACTCTAATCAATATTCATGCAATATTTTTCTTTAAAGTGATTCTAATATTTGCCTCTAATAAATTTTTGAAGTAATAGTTGTAATCACAAAGCATGAGACATCAAAAGTTTTAAAACCTAGCATGTTCCATCAAAACAACTCACA
>JAJJMB010010578.1:3101901-3161796 GCA_023531105.1 Papaver atlanticum
ATATCCAACTATGAAATTGTTTTGATTATTTTGGTTCCTTTTATATTGTTTAGCTGAAATTTGATGATAATAGCATCTCAGTGAGCATGATAAAAATGGTTCTAGTGGTGTACTTAAAGAAATTTTGTATAATTTCTTAACTTAGAAATTTTTATAAGTTTTATGGTCTAAACTTAAGAATTTTTATAAGTTTGTATGGATTGAACTAAGAAATTTTGTATAATTTTTGAACTTAGAGATTTTTATAAGTTTGTATGGACTGAACTTAATAATTTTTGTAAGTCTGATTTTTATTTTGATAGAATCTCAGTGAGCATGATAAAAATGGTCCTAGTGGTGAATCGCAAAAGATACTTATAGCTCATTCTCTCTTTGTTGAAAGGATGTTTCTGTCGTTAACCTAAGGGCTTCGGCAACCCTACCGCTGGGACTCAGTTGAAGCTACATGTTAGAATTGAAGGGGATATATCAAATTCATGATATACACTTGAATTCTAACATGTAGCTTTAATTGCATAGAAAGTATATGTTTTTATGGTTTGGATAGCCAATTAGCTTTATTGTTTGGTTGTATTCATTTGTTGTTAGAAATGTACACTCGGGTTATAATTGAAGTAGATGTATCAATTTCGTGGAATGGATTTAGTATATTTTTAAATGATAGTATTTTTTTCATTAATCTGATGCTGTGTGCATATCAAATTCATAGGTACATGTTAGAATTGTAGTAGATATCATATCAAAAATGCTGCTGATTTTGAATTGATGTAGTGTACATATATTGTCTGAATTTTAACATAGATACTGTCTTTAGGGTATGTCATCTATGGTTGATAAGGGATGGAAGACATGTCCTTGTAAGTCTGCTCAGTACATAGAAGGTGTTAGGTCATTATAGAGTTTGTTAATAGAAATGGTGGCGGAAATACCTTATTCTCATGCCCTTGTAAAAGATGTAAGAATGGTAAAGGATTGGGGCCACTTAGTGAAATTTCAGTGCATTTGCTTAAGTATGGTATTCATTCTACATATACGACATGGCGTTTTCATGGGGAAAAGTTAGAAGTAGAAGCACGGTCACATGTGGATAACACTAGTAATGGCGATGTAGTTGAGAATGTAAAAAATGTTAATGTAGGAGATGTAGCTGTTGATCCTGCTATAGGTGAGGGTGAAAATTTAGGAGATGTTGTTGAGGATGATGGTGATGCTATAGTAGATGACAATATTAGAATAGATAGTGGGGTTCATAATGATGCGGGAACTAGGAAAAGGAAGAAAAAGGAATCTGTCTATGTGCGTGCAAAATAACCGTTGTATCCGTCGTGTCCTAAAGGAGTGACATCATTGTATGCTTCTATCAAGTTGAATCACATAAAGACACAATATGGGTTTTCTGATAATGGTATGACTGCACTCTTAGAGTTGATGAAGGAGTTGCTTCCCGAAGAGAATACACTGCCATGTAAGTACCCAGAAGTGAAAAAGATGATCCAAGAACTAGGAATGGATCATGCATCGCTGGTGAAGTGTCCTGTTTGTCAACAATCTAGGTATAAGAAGGTTTTTAATGATGAGAGGAAGCTTACTACTGTTGCTCAGAGGACGGTTAGACATTTTTCGTTGATTATAAGGCTAGAAAGGTTTTACAGCGAACCATAGATCGCGGAGGCAATGACTTGGCATTCTAGAGCAAAGTCAGATATAAACGTCATGCGTCATCCCGTCGATTCTTCAGCTTGGTGATGTGCAGATAGTTTTTAGCCAGAGTTTTCCAAGGAACCAAGGAATGTTACACTTAGGATATCAACTGATGGTTTCAATCCGAATGGGTGTTTCGGTCTTGCACACAGTTGTTGGCCGGTGATAATGTATATTTATTATTTGCCTCCTTCGTTGTGTATGAAGCGGGAATTCTCTTTGTTGTCGTTGCTGATATCAGGCCCAAAAGCACCCGGTAAAAACTTTGATGTTTATTTAGAAATACTTGTAGATGAGTTGAAGAAGTTATGGGATGGTGTACTAGCATTTGACGCTTTCAGCAAAACTGAATTTTTGATGAGAGCACGGTTGTTGTGGGCTATTCACGATTTTCCAGCGTTAGGGACTTTAGCGGGATGTGTAACTCATGGATATTATGCTTGTCCTACTTGTGGAGAAGGCACTGTTGATGATTATCTTCCATTTACTAAGAATATCTGCTACAGGGGACACCGAAGATGGCTACCATCAAAGCATAAGTATCGCGATGATAGGACAAATTTCGATGGACGGGTGGAGCATGGTACAGCTCCATGGACACTAACAGGGCTGCAGATACAAGAGATTGTAGGTAAAATCAGTTCCAAGAAGGGCAAGAGAAAACAACCATCACAAGCAAGTCTGAAACGTAAAAGGAATGCTGATACCATCAAGGTTAGTCCTCTGTCCTGTCTTCATTTAATTTATTTTTTTCTTTACCTTGGAGATTCGTTAGTTTTTGAAAATGCTTGTTCTGGATATATAAACTCTTTCATTTAATTTGGAAGCATTTTGATTTGAAATTTGAAATTGACATGTACAACAGCTAGTAAGCTACATGGCCAGATTATAAAGTTTATAAAAAAAAAAAAAAAAACTATATGGCAAGATTGCTTAGTACAAATTTATCCACTCCAAACTTTTACCTGCTGTCCCCTGTTTCTTCTCAATGTCATTGGTGTGGTTTGAATTTCAGTAACTTGAACTTTGTTCTTATGTTATCTATTTTCAGGAACTTGAAGATGACTCCGATGTTTAAGATGAGGTTAATGACCATTCTCTGTTCACTCAAAGATCTATTCTTTTTGATTTTCCCAATTGGGGTTCAAATGTGATTCGCCATATTATAGATGTCAAGCACACAGAGAAGAATATAATGGAGCATCTTCTGAATACTATGATGGGAAACAACAAGTCAAAAGATAGTCCTGCTGCACGTCAAGATATGAAAGATATAGGGATAAGAAATAAGTTGTGGTTGAAAGAGGATGCTGAGACTGGTAGAACAACAATGGAAAAAGGATCATTTGAGATGACGAAGAAGGAGAAATTGACTTTTGTACAGTTTTGAAGAAACTAAGGGTGCCTTCCAGTTTCTCTTCAAATCTTCGCAACTGCGTCAGTGTTAATCCTCCAGAGCTAAGGAATTTTAAATCTTATGATTACCATGTAGTAATGCAGCATTTGCTTCCGCTGCTGGTTCATACTGCAACATCGCTACCTAAAGAGCTACGAGTTTCTCTTCTCCGGATCAGCATATTTTTCAACATTCTGTGCGCGAAGGTTGTAAACCGAGAACATCTGCTAAAAGCAAAAGCTAGCCTTGTAGAAGCAATTTGTGTTCTGGAGAAACATTTTCCTCCGTCGTTCTTTGTTATCAGTATTCACCTGATGATTCATCTAGCAGATGAAGCTTTAATCTCCGGTCCGGTGAGATTCAGGTGGATGTATCCCTTTGAGAGGTAAAATTTCACAACTGACTTTGTTGTTTAATGTCTATAACCTGAGTAATGTCTAGAACTTGAGTAATTGATTATGTTGTTTAATGTATATAGCTTGAGTGTTGTCATGTCCTAACAGACTTTGTTGTTTAATTGCTACTTTTTAGGTTAATGAAAGGTTTCAAAGGGTTGGTGCGCAATAAAAGGTATATTGATGGGTGCATCGCAAGAGGGTATGCGCCGCGAGAAGCAAGCTTGTATGGCATTGAGGGCCTGTCAAAGGATGGTGATGGTACTCATAAGCATACTCGCCAGGCACTTTTTGACGACGACGATGAGTTTGCTGATGAGATGCCTCTAAGTAAAGCTAGGGATATTATTCTAACTCAGGAGAAGTTTGAACAAGATCGCAAATGGCTTCTGTCTAAGTATGATGGATTAGATGATTGGCAAAGGTACAGATTTTTAATTTTACACCTTTAAGTGTTTTAAGTACGATGGTTGCAAAGAGTTTTCCATAACTGTTGAGTTGTTATATGTCTATCGATATAATTGTTTTGAATTATCTTTTAATTGTAGGATGTATGAATCCTATGTTAATGGTCAGAGAAACTGTCCCTCAAAGAGGTTTTCTTTTGTGGTTACGCGAAGAGGTAACATATTAGCCTAAATTATGTACCTTAACTCTCTTTCTCTAATCTATGTAATTACAATTCATATTTTACTAATTAGCTTGATTTCACACATGTTCTCTTGCAGTTGTTAGAAGCTAATGAAGCAAACTCAACACTTTGGCGACTAGTACATGGACCTCTCTTCAAGGCACAGCCGTATAAGAGATACCAAGTGAATGGATTTACTTTTTGTGCTGAAGATTACGAGGGGTTGGTTGTGTCACAAAACAGTGGTGTGTCGATGAAAGCTATTACAATTTATAGAGCGAAGTCCACGGACACAAATTATAAGGAAACAGAAATGACCTATTATGGAGTCATTAGGAAGATTATCAAGCTGAATTTTATGGAATTTGAAGAAACTATATTTTATTATGATTGGGTGAAGGTTGAAGACAAGACTAATGGGTGCAAGGTTGATGCAATTACAAAATTGATAAAGGTTAACTTGTCCAAGATGAAAAGCATTGATGGAATTATGGATGAGCCATTTATTCTTGCATCTGAAGCGACACAAGTTTTCTACTCAAAGGATCTGTCTGAAAAAGGGTGGTCTTTGGTGTTGCATTCATCGCAAGGATTGACTTCCTCTATAGATAGTATTGAAATTCCTAGTATTTATCAGTCATCTCTTACTGACAATGAGAGTTTAGAAAAGCTTATATGTGTCGATTCTGTGGTTTAAATCTTTGTGTGATTAGGGATCTTTTTCTGACATGTGACAATGATAGTTTAGACTTGCTTGTTTGTGTTGTTTTTCTGATAAATTTTGTTTTATCACTTGTGGATTATCTTATATGTTCTGTTTGTTCTCTTTTCTCCTAATTTTTGTGTTATCACTTGCGCATTCTTTATAGCTTCTGTTTGATATGTTTATATGGATAGTGACAAAGGCTAGCTGTTATAGGTTTAACTTCTTTCTCACATAGAACTTGGTTGTTATTGTGCAGGTTATTATGGCAGGAGTGGAAGTAGATGAGAATGGTCTTCCCATTTCCGAAAATGCAAGCCACCTGAAAGGCGCCTTGACTCGTACTCATGTCCCCATCTCATTCATAACATGGAAGCATGTGCCCGATACTTACAAAGATGATACTTGGAAGGAACTGCAGGTACAAATATGATTTATGTTTACACTTTTTATTAAGATATTTTGTTTTTGGTGATGATTCGATTCTTTCCATACTGGTTTGATCGCTAAAATGATGACATAAATGTATTATGTATTAGCTAGCTCTACATACATTATAAATAACTCTCTTTTCTCAGAAAACATATCCTTTACCCGAGTCTTCTAAGATTGTCATGGTTAAGTCGATGGCTCCTACATGGAGGAGACGCAAGCATGAGTTACGATATGCTTATTATGATCCCTATCCAACTCATGAGGAAAGGATTGCACATATTCACATATTCCTCCTGGTGTACCTGAAGAGGAGTGGATAAAATTTTGTTTGAATGAAAACATTATTAAACAACAGGAAAGTAGAGCTGAGCACAAGAGGAAGCGACGGCTATATGACCACTCTCACACCTCCGGTCGTAAACCTCATTCTTTGGTCAAAGCTGAACTGGTATGTATATTGATTTCAGTAATGTTGTGATTTATGAACCTCATTCGTTATATTGGTAGGAGCACGAGAATCCTGATGTGGAAATCACCACCTCTGATGTGTGGATTAAAGCTCATACCCAAGAGGGAGGGGAAATTCTACCTAGTGCGCAAAAACACTTTGTGAGTCTGCTTGTGTTTCATCTGAATTTTAGTACTCATATGTATACTATCTACTAGTCATTTATATATTTTATGTCTGACACATGCACTGTTATGCTCAACATGGAAGGATGAGCTTAAGAAGGTGCAAGAAGATATCAACCAGAAAAAAGCTACGGGTATTCCTGTACCAGACATAGATGTAGTGACTAAAGCTTTTGGGAAGGAATGTAGAGGACGGGTTCGTGCTGTTGGTCCTGTTACTCGTACACAATATGATTGTTCTGCCCCTGCTCGTGCCAAAGTACAAGAATTGAAATTCAAGGATGGATCTGTTAAGCATCAGTTGGAGGAGCTAGGTAACAAGGTGGAGGTTCTGATCACAGGTTTAGGATCAGTATGTAACATTGTGAAGGAAATTCAAACTGCAATGCCAGGGTCAGTTGTTGCATTAAACAACAGCAGATATTCACAACGTCATGTAGCTTCTCCTGTTCAGAATGATTCACTTGCTCAAACACCTACACCTGCTTAAACACCTTCACCTGCTCAAACACCTTCACCAACTCGATCATCAGTAGCAGGTACTGAAATGCCTACATGTTCATTGTTGAACCTTGATGATGAAGTCATTGCTGTTGGTAGGCTATGCAGTGGTGCCATGGGACGTATGTGTCACGGCTGTATTGTACCATCTAATCTTGGAAAGGTGATGTTGTACAAAATTTTCCTCCAAAATGAACCAGTCCTGAAAGTTAACAAGTTTGTTTCAACCTTTCAAGATGTTGGAATTGGAGGGTACGTGCTTCATCCAAAGAAGTGCATCAGAAATGACTAGTCTGGTCGGCGGTCGACTTACTTTTTTGGATATATCTCAGCCATCGTATATAATGCTCGATAATCACTTTATTAACAACACATATGCGCAAGTATCTTTTTTTGCTTATATATGTTCACACTTTTGTACATGTTCTTAGCATGCTAACATGTAGATTCTTATGCAGCTGTGCATAAGGAAGACTCTCAGGCAGTTGTGCTTTATCTTTTTTTTCTTTTTTTGAAACACTTTTGTACATGTGCTTAGAATGCTAGCATATAAATTCTTATGCAGTTGTGCATAAGGAAGACTCTCAGGCAGATTCTTATGCAGTTGTGCATAAGGAAGACTCTCAGGCAGTTGTGATTAAAAAACTTTGAATCGTAATGTATCTATGTGAACCGGCAGTATTAATATAATCAGTTTTTTTTAATGGATGTGTGTGGTTTGGGTTCTGTTGTATTTTGTTGCGCAGGTGACTGCAGTGCAGGTCAATTGAAGCGGTAGTAGCCACCCGGGGGAATATCAATCCCTGGTAAGTACACTTCCTTTGCTTATGCTTATCATATTGAGTTCAAACTTATGGATATTAATCTTTATTATGTAATCACTTTTGAGGTACTATGCTGTTCGTGCTGTTGCTACGGACTATGTTGTTGGTGACCTTACTCCGGTAAGTCTTTGTTGTGATCTTTGTTACATTATCATTTGCATTTTAATTCATTAAACCATTGGGTCTGGTGGGTCTTCATAACAGCTGTCTTAACTTATATGGTCTTTTTTGTTCTATTTGTGCAGTTCACACTTTTGTCAGACCTGGAACCATCTCTCAAAGCTCTTAAAGAAAAGCTATTGACTAAAAATGTGCATTGACTATGTAATGAGCATTGATTGTTAATTGGTAAAGATAGTTCCAGGGCATTGACTGTGTTACATTCTAACTTTTTGCCCAATATTGTGAATGTGTGAATTACTTTGATAGCAAATTACTTGGCTTTTTTCAGTGGATTGTGAACTCTCTACGGTTGAGCAGACTCATTCATGGAAGCTTCGCTATGGTTATGATCGTGTGAATGATGATAAAGATGTTTCCAACATCGAGGCCAAGATGACTGATGGTATGTCATATATCTTAAATTATTTAGTAGTTCACCAGTTCTTAGTTTCGTTTTTAGTATAGTTAAGACTCAAGATTTTGGTGAATGTTTTGTACTGAATAGAACAAGAACAGTGTTAGGGGATAGTTTTGTGTATTATGCTTATAAGATGCTAGTGCAGACCTAAACAGATATCACATAATCCAACATAATTTAGGATTTGGCTGACTTTAGCTGGATTACAAGATGATCCCCAAATTATGGTGCAGATTCAATGTGTTTACACAACACCAATTATATACGCAAGCTTTTGATGTATCATTGTTTTAACTTAGGTCATTGGAAGGAGGATTAGAGACAATGGAAACTTATATAGTTCCCCATATTCATCATTTCCACAGATTTTGCCTGCTTGTCCTTATATAGCATATTATTTCTTTATTAGTTTTTGACTCAATCTTTATAAGCATACTGGTTATCTGATTGGAAGAATTTCTGATGCTTTGTTCGCAGGTTGATTGAATAATGCTGTGTTATGAGATCATAAATTAAGGTTGGAGAACAAAGCAGTAGCCATTAGGTCCCTTAGCAGCTGCAAGATTTGTAAGTTTATGTAGTATCTCCTTATAGTGATTTAAGTTAGAAGAACTTAGGAATTTCGTAACTTTCCATGAACTGAACTTAGGAACCAAGTATGTTTCTAATGTGTACACTAGTTTGTTGTGATACTTGGAATACATTTGTATCAAATACTCATACTTTTTGTTAACATCAATTGAAGAATCCATTTTTCATAATATAATATAGTTTTGTATGTTGAATGAATGAATGACATAGTTTGTATATCTGTGGAAATGATGAATATGGGGAAATGGGTAACTGCAGGGGGGGAAATGGATTTTGACCAGGTCAATGAAGACTTGACCTTTTTTTTTATGTTGCAAAATATTAACAACGTCTTTGATCTGTTGCTAAATTAGAACCAGAACCAATAAATTTGAACCAGAACCAATAACATTTAGTTCCGGGTAGGGGTATTCCTGTAATTAGAAACAGCTTAGCAATGGCAGATCTCGGTTGCAAATAAACAAAGTAGCAACGACACGTGCCGTTGCGAAAAAATGCAACACCGTGTTTTGCAACAGCGATCTGCCATTGCGACCCCATTCAGCAACATCCAGGGTCTGTTGATAATCCCTAAAAATGGTGTAGTGGAAGTGGGGGAATTGTATACATAGTTTTTAAAATAAAGATATCCTATGCCGGCACAGAAAACCGGCGTGGTATGCAATTAAATTTAGATGTCGGTAGTTTCATGCAATAAAAGAGATATACAAGACATATAATCCGGAATGGTTTTCAAATTGAATTCTACCGCGAAACAAACATGTAACTCAATTTCAATTGACTAAATTGCAATTTCAAAATTTTATTTTAGTGTAGTAGAAAGACTAATCAAGCAAGTTTCAATTTGTGTTTTCTAGTATGGGATAAACCCTAAAAATACTTCAATTCAACATAGACATCACTTACCGCATCAAATTTGTTATTTCCTCCTCACCAACAGACTTTAGGCACTTGTTGCGCTTTTGATTTAGATTTACCACCATCATCAACAGATTTTTCAGGATTGGGTTTGGGTTCGGGTTTGCGAAGACATATTGTCTTTTGTACAGAAGATGAAACAAAAAGGGAGATTGAATACAAAGGGAGAATGAATACAAAGAGAGATTGAATACTTTCCTCTTTATAACCATCACTTAAATAGAATTAAGGAGTTTATAATCGACGCATAAAGGGTATTAAGGAATTTGTAACCGTCACATAAGTGGGATAAGGGAGTTTGAAACCGTCACATAAGTGGAATTAAGGAGTTTGTAACTGCCACATAACTTGAGATTGTAACCTTCATAATACCGGCATAGAAAGATGGTACAATTCAAAGCCGGCACTCTGACAAAAAATTTAAACTGAGTCTAGGATACCGGCATTGTATGTTGATAACCATCAACGCCGACACCGGTGCCAGAATTGTCCTTTGTTATTATTCGATGCCGGCATTCTGACGATCAATTTAAGGTTTAAGCAAGCAAACTGACCCAAACTGGCCTTCATATTAATCTTAAGGAAATAAACTTAAAAACATTAACCACTTAAACAACGTTACACATAAAATGAAAGATCTCAAGCTAATTGCAACTAACATCATTTCTCGGAACGAGATTCCATAAACAAAGCAGCTTCGAAATGCCTAAAAGGCTCTTTTCTCCACTTGGTATATGCGTCCTGAGCTTGATACCTATTCCCTTTGTATCTTGCGAGAAACTCGTTGTATGTGCGACATAATTTTATGAGGGAAATTGTCCGATTCGCTACATACTCATCCCCGTAATCCATTTTGCGTTTCTTGCACTTACCGTCATCAAACTTCGGCATATAAGGACCGCTGCTAACAAGACCCCAAAAAAGAGACAATGGGCGGTGATCTTCTGGGAAATCCGATACTATGTAGAAATTTTTAATCCATTCGGTTTCTTCCTCAACATCCGCTTCTATCTTTGCTTGTTTTACACGTTCGTATATTTCTTTGGTTTCTTTGCGATATTTTGCTTCTATTGCTGCCCCTTCTTCTTCTCTTTTCCTTTAAAGTATCTCTTCTTCCATTGCGGCAATTGACTTGGTGGTTTCTTCCTTCCTTCTAAGTTTTTCTTGTATAATGGCAATTGAGTTGGCGGTGGATGATAATTAATTTCCTATCGGAGCGGATAGTTTGTTCTTCTTAAGTTTTTCTTTTTCCATGGCAACAATGAAATCGGTAGTTGGTGACGGATTTGCCATTGGAGATATGTGTTGGATCTTTTTTTTTTCTTTTTTTTTTCTTAGAGGTATCAAGTGTAATGGGTGTATCCATTCCTTTAAATAAATGAGGACACAACGGCTCTTTTTCCACTTTATCATTCCGGCATTGTTAGTAACCTAAAATCTATGCCGTCAGTTTCCTTTAATGGTTTTTGGTTAAAAAAAATAGCCGTTGGGCATTGAATGTTCAATCCCGGCACTGAACTGTGGTTAAAGTAATTGTCGGCAACAAATGCTGGCATGGTGTTGTATTAAAAATCAATGCCGGAATAAGGTTTATTGTACACAGAAATAATAACATTTGGACACTCAATCCCGGCATAGAATATCAATGCCGGAATGAGGTAACGACTTTGAATTTTGTTAACATAGTATGCCGGAACTGTAATTTATTTCAAATGTAATCCTTGTCGCAGGAAGCACGGATGCACTTAGCACGTGCATCAAGCCTTTGAACCACTTGATGACCCAAGTGGATGAGTTATAGTCTCGTGAGGGTTTACATAGAGATCTACCCACAAAACCTTACCAAAAACTATCCTAAAAACCTAACCATAACTAATACTAAACATATCAATCTTCTTACGAAGAATCCGTCTCCGATTCACCCAGCTGGTGGTACTCCGTGACTTTGGTTACCATGTGGTTCACGTTTTCATCAAACATGAATGCTTCCCCCTTTTCCTGTAAGTAACGCGCTTTCACGGCTTCATGCTACAAAAACAACACACAAAATTAGTTTGTTACATAAAAATTGAAAAGAGGGGATTGTGTCTAATTAATCATAAAGATACTTACGAGTTGTTGAGGGGACATTCTATTATGGGTAAAGTGCGCGATCCGGTGTTTGATTTTTAAAAACTCAACCACCGCATCTAGGATGATGTCGTGTCGTTGCTCGATTTGTTGAGCAGTTCTTCCTTTCGGGTTCCCATAATCGTGAGTAAATTTGTTAAAAATCTTGAACCACATGGAATCCCCCGAACTGTTATCCATAGTTGAAGGACGAGTTTCGACGTACCATGCTTGGGTGATTGTTAAATCTTCCTCGGAATCAAACGATGCCATTTGTTGTATGTGGGAGTAGGTTCTATACTAAGATATTTATAGATGACTCTTCTAGGGTTTAGGGTTTCATAAGTTAAGAGTCTCAAAGATATATATAAGAACACACGAGTTTTGGGCAATTGGGTCCAAGTATTATCTCTCTTTATATAGAGACAAACCTCAACGGCTAGTTTTTTTTGAAATCACATGTGCCGGCATTGAAGTTAATGTGAACTGATTGGCCAGTACCAGGTTCCGGTATGGATTACCGTTAAATGTCAATGCCGGTACATGTGAATTTCTTCACAGAGATTGGGCCAAATCTGCGGCTAATACCGGCATTGATTCAACAACAGTGAACAAAGCCGGTACCAGGTTCCGGCAGTGATTATATTTCTGCGACTATGCCGGTACCAGTGAATTTTAAAAAAAATGGCTAGTTTTTTTGAAAAATAAGACCGTTGGAGATTCTTTCTATATAATACCCCCCCCATTCCTTTGAAAAAATTTACACAAAGCACCCACCAAATAACAAAAATCCTTCTCTCAAGATAGCAAGCCTCAAAAAATAGATCAATCAAGCACGGTTCAAGCTTCACAAGCGATGGGAGATTCATCAACAAGCTCTATTTGCGAACCACCATCAAGCTCTACCTGCAAAGTAAGTAGATTCAACATTACTAAAAAATCTTCTCTATAAGGACGTATCACTAATATAATCTTATCTTACAGAGTCATCATTGCAGCTGTCAAATTTGCAAGTCACCTTCTCATCTAGCCATGGACTGTCCTTTTATTTATTCAAAATGTAGAAGCTGTGATGGGACACGCCGGTTTTGGATTGCAAAAACTGATGATGCTGAAAATAGAAGAATGTTTCTAAGGTGTTTGAATTACCCAAAGTGCAATGAGTTTCAATGGTTTGACAAAGCTGTTGCACTAGCAGAATTAAGAGAAAACCACAAGGGCCAATGCAAGCCTATTGATGGGTGTGATGGGTGTTATATGAAGGGAAAGGAATATGTTGAAAGAAAAGATGAACTAATGAAGATGGTCCTTGACACCGAGATTCCAGACGATGTCTTCGAAGATATTTGTGAAAGGCTCAAAGGTTCCGCAATTGTTGAAAAGGGATGGAAATAGATTATGAGATCATCTTTAACCAAAATTACTTCATTCCATGTTTTTTGGTATGTTTTAATTTAAAGTTTCAAATCCAATGTAATAGATTACTTAGGAATGAAATAAAAGAGCATTCGGAACGGATTTATAATCAATACCGACATTGTAGTTTTATCCAACCAATGCCGGTTTATGGAAAAACTATCAAAGTGTAAGAAAATCAGAATTCCGGCATAGATTCAATAAATAATTCAATGCCAGAACTGTCCAAATTCTATACAGGAACTTGGACTCTTTCATCCCCTTGTTCCGGTATGGTTTTAGAAAAAAAAAATCAATTGCCGGCACAAGTGGCGGCATGGAATTATAATTACTTTTACATGCCGGAATCATTACCGGCGCTGTAGAACCTAAACGTTTCAATGCCGGCACCTCTGGTGTAAAGAAAAGTTGCAAAGAAAACATTTCACTAGAAATCTAAACATGTTCCACATAAACCAAACCACTGGATTGTGCTTAAATGTTCTTAATCCAGGTATCATAAACCAAAAGTAAACCAAACAACTAAAGATCTAACCATGAGGTACAAACAAAAACAAGTTCGGAATTGTTCAAGACGTAACAACCACCATCCAAATGAAGAAACACAACTAAAGAGTTAATCACTTGGTCTTTTGCTTCTTTTTGGCCGCCACCTTCCTCGTTTCCCCAAACAAAGCTTTTGCAGTTGGGTCTTCAATTTTATCAAGCTTTTCCTCGACTTCCTTCATTTCTTCAAGGGATAGCACCTCTCCTTCCTCGTACTTGGAACCAAACATATTTTTCAACTTGCCAATCCGACGCCGCTAGTTTCATACATCCAACACATAATTAGTATATATAATTGTTATAAAAAGGTATGGTGTTTATCTCCATGATGACAAAAGCTATCAGACGGACGACGTTTAGTATAGACCCGACCTTTAAGCTCCGGATGGAGTAGTCATTGGACGGCTGGGAAAGACTCATAGTAATGTTAAGTGGGTCGGCGTGGGTGAACAATAAAGGGAAAAAACTGATCTTGAAATCACCTTTCGCGAATCTCTTTCAGCTCTAAACCTTTCTCCCTCTGTATCTTTCAGACCCAAGATTTTTGCTTATTTCTTTTGCCTTTTCGCGATTCTTCTTCTTCCTGTGTGATGTAGTTTTGTATATCCGGAGGTCGGAATGCTTCGGATGGGGTTTTTGCTAGGAAATTTCATGTATTTTTTTTTTTAACAAATTTTTTTCGCGTAATGTTAAGTGAGCGGTTATGGGTGAAAGAAAATTTTTGTTTATTAGCCTTCAATTTCCTCCCTCTCACAAAATAACCCTAATTTTTATTTGTCTATGATTTTTTTTTTTGACTAATAATGGCGAGCTTCATCGGAAAATTTTCCAGTTTTGCACTTTACTATGATATTCTTCTAGCTTACTCATAGCAATGAAATAATTGTTAAATAAATCGCTGAAACCTTGCTTCGTCATCTCCATGGCTTCTGTCTCAATTCCAAACGGATTATTACGTCCTAAAGTGGTTTGTATCTCAAATTTTGTGTTTTTTTTTTTGGATAATTGATTAGGGTTTTTGATTAGTCGATTGTATTTGTTTTTTTGGATAAGTTTTGATTAGGGGTTTTATTTATTTCTTTGGGTTTGAGTAGGGTTTTTGATTAGTTGATATGCTGAGGAAGGTAAAGTTTTCAAATTGACTGGCCTATGGAGAGAGACAATGACTCTGGCTGAGCCCAATTCTGAGAACGATGTTGTTGATGTATGGGATTCTCTTGGTGAATTGGTTAATTGATTGTATACAGTTTGATTTTGATTATGTTTGTATAGCAGATGTCCAGTGTTTGATTAAAATGATTCGAAACTATGCGATAGCTTAACCACATAACGTATATGTCACAAAAAATTTGTCATTCTCTAAACTAACATTATGAGGATAGTAATTTGATCTTTAATGATAAACAGCTCCTTCCAATTTTGTTGTTCATAATTTTGTTCTTAGTTGTGTTTTGGTTTTTCTTTCTTTGGATTTTGATATTGAAGTGGATCGCTGAAAACCCAGTTGGAATATGAATGATCAAAAGACAGTAAGATAAAAAGACAATGAAACCATTCCATTACTACCAGCCCAGACGACCTATCTGAGATATACTGTTTATGCCGGAAAATTAGGAGAATTTGTTCCTTTAATGGATTTCTTTCGTAGATGAAGGAGGTCAATGTAGAAGTGAGCTTAGTAGTGATTCTACTGATATGTTATTCAAATTTGTTGACTTTCTATGGTTTCAAGCTATCTCATAGTTTTGTTGTATTTGGTTTTTAGGTTTCAGAGATAGGGCCTAATGAGCCCAAGGGGGCGGAACCCTCAGAGTTGCCGCCTCCTCCACCAATCTTTGCTAATGTTAGCAAAGAATTTTACACTTGAAAAAGAATTGGAAAATCTCACATGGCGATTGTAGCTGGAGAAATCATTACGGGTGACATGAATTGTTCGGTATAGACAATCTGGCTAAAAGATCAGCTAGAGAGACAATTGGAGACCGGACTGTGCAGTCCACTTCTGCATGTAAGAATCATCATAGTATGGGGACTTCAAATTGTACCTTTGTGCTCAATCAGTGTAAGGGGACTACAAAGGTTAGTGGGACTACTGCCATTCTTATTATTGTGTTCACTCTGTTTTAGTTCATTTGACCATCCCATTGTGTTCACATATATCCTGAGGAGCCAATGGTATGATACATATCGGAAAACAACTATACTTCCTGGCTCTACTTCCTATGAAACTTGCATGATGTCAAGTAGATGGATTCAGTGACTGCGATTAATATATCTCTCTCTTTGTTATTACTTTTTAATTCTGTATCCAATGAATCTAACAACGCAAGGCCAGGAGTGTTAAATTGATGATCTATATATGATAAAACAAGGATTCCATTTTTTACTTGAAAACTCAGATAAAAAAATTTGGAAATAAATGTGCCAAGACCAATTAACCTGATCTAATACTTTTCCCCCTATAATCTGGATGTGAAAGACCAATAATTGTAGCATTTTTTATCCTAGATTGTAAGAAACAGTTTATTAGGACTCTGTAAATGTTGGTTTACAGATATTTATTCTACATATATGTGTAGTTTTCCCTTAGGTTGAGAACAAAATGAATTCATTTGTGACAATATGACTACTACAAAAGTTAGAAATTACTATCTACAAAATTTGGGAATTTACTTTATGAAGAATCGCACAAATAATTTCACAATTGGGATTTGATTCCACACCGAGCAATGCTACACTGACCGTAATAAATCCCGAGGGGGAACCAAGCCTTTGGACATATATTCTAGCATTGAGATTGCAAAAGGTTCCCCTACTCAGTCGGGAAAATAGTCGGAATATTGACTATGTAAACCTGGCATTTTCGTTCCACACCGTTATCATTATTTTGGTTGTTCGAATGTCATTAAGATTCTTTCATTAATTAGTTTTTGTTTAATTGTTATCTCTGCAATATCGACAACCAAAATCATTATAAATAGTATGTACCATTTTGAGCAAAAAAATCATTCATAAGTTTTTATAACATCAATACTCATGAGCATTAAAATGCTAACCTTCTCAGCAATGATCTATGTTCTTAGAATCCTAGGAAATATTAGTTTGAGAGATGATTTAATCACTATTGAAGGGTTTTAAACATTGCATGAGTATGATGAATAGAATGTTTGAGAACATGACCATATATATGAATGTAGTTGTTAAGACCAAGGATTTCATATTTTGCAATAGAATTTTAGTTGTTGTAGATGAAAACAAAAGGAGAAAAAATAAAAGGGTCCTCTGTAATTGATATGAACAGATTCGGCATCACATGAAATGCTCAATCTTTAGAAGTACCCTCTGACTTCAGAAGAGTGAAACGAAAAGCCATGAAGTGCTTCATTGCTTCTTGGTATGTCAATTCATAGTGTATAACCATTGTCTGCTGATGTCATAGAACTTAAACGTGACAGGTCTTTCTCACGACACCAACGCACCTGTAATCAAGGAAGCTTTTGAGCAACATGTGAAACCATTGAAGGTATTCCATTTTTGATCCAAAGTCTGCATTTTCCGTAGCTACTAAACGACTGAGAATATATTTTCAAGGATATAATGTTATTTGCTCAATCGGATTATATGTGATCATAGGAGTGGGAAATCAAAAGGTTATGGGTTTGTGCAGTTCAATTCTGAATAGTCAGCTAGCACAGCTTTAGAAGAATTGAACGGTTAGGTAAGAATTTCAAGATAGAAGAATTCCCATCTAGGTTATCGGTTTTAACTGAATGTTGAACTTTACTATGTTTCGGTTACTAGATGGTAAAAACATACGCGTATTCTATGCAAACAAAGACGGGTGACAGAAACTGTGGCGTACTCAATTCAATTGGAAATTTGTTACAGAAAGACAACGAACCATATTAACCTCCATGACCATACTTCGTCGTTTCATCACATTGTTGTATTCCTCCTCATTTAACAAAATTTTCAAGCTCTACTTGGTGCCCTATCTAACCAGTAAACCAGGTACAGTAAAAGCAGAATGAAGTACTTTTATGAGTTTTACCATCTATGTTCATTGTTTTGGCAACACTACTTAAGTCTATCAGATACGTATTTTTACTTCTTATACTATTTAAGTGTTTGCTTTTAGACAAAATCAAGAAAATTTTCTGTGACCTCTCAAGAGAACACCCCAAGGATAGATTGATTTACCTGTTTTGATGTCATTACTAAGAAATGCTTGGTCAATTTTGATGTTCTTATTACTTTTTTTGCATTGATCGCTGGCCTTATGAAATTCAGTGATTTAATGAATTTTATTTATCTTTGAAGGCCATGTTTGATTGTATTGCAAGCTTATTGAGAAGGGCGCAACCATGCTAGGACTTCTGTCACAAAGATTTATCGAGCTACCCAGTTTCCCAAGGTACTCTTGGTGATAAGTTACTCGAATCTATGTTTTATCGTGGCCATGTTTCAGTCCTATTATGTTCATTGTTCCATAGTTTGCGCACCAACTTAGTTGAGTGAATTGAGCAAATCTATGATATTATGCAACAAACTTATGAAAACAGTAATCTATCTTCTTTGTCTTTATCTCTCAATTAAGGCAATTGGGTAATTTATGTTTACATTCCTGTTTTAGTTGAGTTGAGGTTATTACGTGTCTCTTATGGTCATGATTGTCTGCAATTCATTGAGGTGCATTATAGAATTGAATAATGAAATAAAAAATTTACCTCATTAAAACTGTACTGCTCATGTTAGCTAGGTTTGATTCGCAGGTATACATGCTCAGGCTTCCACTTCAATTTGTTTCCATTAGGGCTTTAATAGTCATGTAGCAGCAAATTTATTGTCTTCTCATTGTTGATTTGTTTCCCTTGTAGGTATTTGCAGATATGGAAGAGCCTAATGTTAAATCAAATGTCGCTATTGAGAGACATTATAATAACAACTTCATGCACGTCTCAAGGTACTCATGCACCAGCGTCCTTGGCTGTTACTAGCAAACTGATTTTATCTGTTTAAAGTACAGTCATTTTCCAAACAAATAATAGATACACATTGTAATGCTAATTTTCTGCGTTCATGGTCCAATCAAGGAACCCATTGCTGACTTTGCCTTATTTTTGATTTTTTTGGTGTTTTCTAAAATCACACACTTTATTAAAAAAATTAATGGTGCTTGAGGTGGATTGTATGAAGTTTGAGCCAGGAGGCATTAACTTGATATCTATCATAAATTCAACATTTTCACATGCAAGGATGTTCAAGTGCCCGATATATTCCAGAACTCAAGTGTTGTTTGTGGTTACTGGTGCATAAGAGTCTCAAGTATTACAACAGGTATTTGGACCAGGTTTGCCCATTTGGGTCTATGTAATTATGTATAATACGTTATCTCGGAGTCAGCAATGTGGTTTTTTTTCTTTTACAGATTAGGTGGAGTCTTTGTGTAATTATTTCACCCACTTGGGGTTTTGTTTGTTTGTTGGTGTGGCGGGAAGACAAACTACCTATTGGAGGTTACATTTTAGAGAACATACTGTTGGTTTAGACAGATATTAATTTTCAAATTCATCGGTTATTTTGCAGATTTTCTCGGTCCATAAAGAAGTTCCAGTGGTGTTTTGACTTTCTTGGCTGGATCTTAGACGCCCAAACTCCACATGACGATTTTGTCACTAGGTATCGAGTTTTTAGCATCACTATCCAGTTTGTGCTATTGGTCAGTATCTTATAAGAACCGTCTTCCTCTTGGGATAGAAGGGTTTTTTATAATCTAGGAGAAGAAGTTTCTTATAGGTTAGCCAATTGCAACAAACGAGAACCATGAGAACTGCTTATGGAATAAATTGAGAGAACAATGTCAAGATGGCATGGATCACAGCTAAATCTTATAAGAACCATCTTTCCCCCTGGGGTAAAAAGGTTTTATACACAAGGAAAAGAAGGTTCATATAGACAACCACTAAATTTTTGCTTCTCTGTTGATTATTTCTTGCAATTCTTCCTGTTCGATTGTCTTTCAAATCTACTAATATACTTTTTCCCTGTCCTATCAACCTTTTACTGCTTATGTTAAGATAATCATCCTTTAGATAGCATGCGGTAGATAGCAGGGGTTGAGAATTATTAATGATCAAGCATCTTGGTAATGCAGTTAGACTTCAGGTAATGCCTTAATAACCATTAGAAGTTATTGCAAATACTTTTTTATCCAAAAATCCATGAAGTCTTAACTGCATTACCATCGGTTAATGCAATTTAACTTCAACTCCCTTATTAAACTTAGTTGTTGTCTAATTTATTTTAGGAGTACTCAAGAATGGCAAGAGTTAGGGAGGAAGATAGTTTCAAATTCAATTGAGGTAAAGTTGAAGGTTCAATATGTACATTAGTTAATCATCAATTACAACAGCAACGGGCACTTCAGGGTTCTTTGTTACAGAGAGGGTTGTCAGAGAGAGTAGTTTCCGTCTTTTGAACCTGGCTATTTAAACATTTTTTTGTGCACGTATTTAGTCTTACTTCATTTGATATGTTTCTATTCGTTTAGATTTAATTCTTCTTTATAAGAAACTTCCAATTTGCTGATATCCTAAGGACTCAAATTAGGTCATGCTAGCAAAGCAGACAAGAATGATTACTAGGAGCTATGTATTTCTATGTTTCCCTTTTCTGTTTTCTCTCTCAGTTATCGAAAATTAACAAATTCAAACATTATTAGTGTAATTATTGCTTTAGATTCATTTGCATATTTTTATTTGTTCATGACTTCAGCAAATAACTTATATTAGATTAGGAAGAATTTATCCTTTATTGTAGATTTATTCCTGGGCCCAAGAAGAAGCTCTATTTATTAATGGTAGTACAAGTCTATCTTATGTTTGTAACCGCCATGAAACAATAAATTATATCAATTTCACATCTCGCACTATCAATTTGGATATTGTTAAATCTATGCAAGGATTCTCTGCTGGTTACTGATTATATCAATCACCGTTTCTGTGGTTTGTTTAGTTTAAAATGTGCTCTTCTTTTTGGATCTCTCATTCGTTGATTGGGATAAATAGAATTTATTTGCATATAGACTTGAGTGTCGTTCGATGTTGTATGGTTGTAAGTGCCTCACCTGTATTCTTTGAAGATAATCTTATAGGCATATTTATTTATTTTTATTTCGTACATGCCTGTTTTCTTTTATTATTTTGATTCCTTTGTAATGTTTCTCTCTGATTATATTTTAGGCTCAAGACCAGCGCTGCCGTGGCTGGTAATGTTAATGATCCAACGAGAGATTTTGTAAGCAAGCTATGTACGTGCACATAAACAACGAGAATAACATTGTTAACAGATTATTGCCAGTCCCAACTCTTATGTCAAGCGTGTTTATGCAATTGGCAGGGAAGTACTCGCTCGGTTTCACAAAGCAATATTCTACAATCTGTACAAGACCGAAAGCCAAAAGTAGCAAGGAGGCTTGAGATGTTTGAGGAAAGGTGTAAGACCAACGCAGACTGCGATAGGTATGAGTATGTACCTATCTAGGGCTTTTAATTACTTTTTCGTTTGGGATTATTGATTTACTCTTTTATAAGGGTTAAAAAAATTCATCTGCAATTTTGTTAATGAGTTTCTACAAACTTTTATGTAGAATCATACTATTCAATAAGTTTTTTTGTTGATTGTTTGTTGTCATATTGTTGAGTTAATATAAAATCATTTAGCACTTTTCTGTTTGTTGAGGAATATGATTTATTGTTCATACTTAGTTCAAAAGGAAATGATATCATATACACTTTAAAGTATGCAATAATCTGCTCTATATTTTTTTTTAAAGATGACCTAATTCTTTCTGTTTGAAATGATATGCCATTTTTTTTGAAGCATGTATACCAATCTTTGGAGGATAAGCAGAAACAATATTACATTATTTTTTCCTATCGACATGTATTTCATGAAATACTTTTTATTCCTTTAATGTCCATGTATTTTAGCTGTTTAATGTAACAATATTACATTATTTCTTTCCTATACAAAGTAGTATCTTTAGTAAATGACAATAACATGTGAAGATCATGGAGGGTCTAATTAATTTTGTCCGCTTTTAACCAATGATAGTTGGTCATAAAGTGGAATATTGTTTAAGTTCCAAATTAAGCAGGGTGATATACCAACTATTTTTAGCTAAACTGGGAGCTTAGATGTGTTATTGCATTAATATCACGTTGCTGTAGTCCATGCACTCTACTACATGTCCTTTGTGTGGCCTCTTCTTCGCTTGACCATATGAGGCTAGATCACATCTGTTTTTCTAATAAATACTACCACACTGTACTTTCAAAGTAAAGCACTAGCAATTTAATTTTTCATGGAGTTGACCAATTTGAGCACTTCTGTTTTGTATCATTCTCTAAGTTTATTGAAATATTTTTGGTAGGGAAAAAGGTCACCTCATTTGTTGCGCTCTCTTCGTTATCACCGTAACATACTAAACTAAACTAATTTTTAATTACCAACATGAATCCATCAGTTCTTTTGATTTCTCTATTTTGGTCTTCAATAACAATGATTGGTTTCAAAACAAATCAGAGATAATTGATGAAATAAAATCAAGTTATTATATTTTTGGTGGAATTATGTGCATAAAATATGGACTGATTCTATTAGTATTGATATTATTAGGTGTTAAAAACAGAGGTTGAGCCGGGGCCGTAAGGCCCCGGAGATACCTAGTATGCTAATATAACATTATGTGTACATTAAACGACTAAGCAATTAACAATACTTACTAGCAATCCAACAGTCTTATTAAGTTGGGCCATCGTAGGTGGTGACTCTGTAGGAGTTGGAACGGGAGGGTTTTTCTGGGGTGGAACTTGGACATCATTCGGGCGCACGACAAAAGGATGTGACCATTCCAGGTAATCAGACATGTAGTCAGCATTAACTTCATCACCGTTTTCCGCAATCTTCCACTTACTAATATCTACCAAACGACGTGGTTCCCTATCCTTCCAATGTGTTGGCTCAGGATTTGGGTCATACTCTACCCTCAACTTTTTGGGATTTGAAAGGCACCGAGGAAGGTCAAGAACATAACATTGAAGAGAGGCCGTCTCAAAACTAGATAATTGCTTATATCCAAGTTGCCACATCACACGTAGAGGATCAGCCATAACGTATCCCTTTGGGTGGAACAACGGTCCATTATAAAATGCAACGTTAGGATACCTCAAAATTTGGCGGTTTTCTCTAGCCTCCTTGTAAGGGTCGAACACAACCTCTTTGGTAGTCATTGCGTCCAGAGCCAATCTCATATCTGTCAGTCGACGATTGTTACCGGGCTTTGGAATATTGTTGAACTCGTATCTCTTGGCTCTAGGCTCCTCGGGGATGTCAATGTTTTTGATCTTCAAGAAGGGGTAGTTCTTGAACAATGTTGGGAAGTGTTCATAAGCCCACATCTATACCAATGTGGAATGATACATATAAGAATCAGTAAATTTTGTTTCTAAGTTCATGATAAGGGTACATGTGAACAATATATATAAGAATATAAGTTTAAAAACAAAATTACCTGGAGTAGAGTGAAATTCCCGGCAAATTGGTTTGTAACGGCCTTAGAGGCCCTTCTCATCTCCGTCATCAAATGTGCCATTACCACGGTGCCCCAAGAATAGGTAAAGACCTCTTACAACGGATCCAAGTATTGAAGGTGGCTTGCACTAACCCTGTTGCCACTAGTGTCAGGGAATACCTTAGTGCCCAAGATGAATAATAGGTACGCAGCGGCTGTATAACGAATTTGGGAAGGGTCCCATCCATCCTTCAAACTTCTTTCATTTGTGTTTTCAAAGGTTTTCTGAAGCAGCGTCAGCTTGATTGTCTTTGTCCTACTAGCCTTAGATACATAGAAGCTTTCAACAGAAGTTTTGTAGTCCCAACCAAACAGCTTTTTAGTCAGAGTGTGAAACTTCGACCATTCTAGGTCCGGACAGTTATCTCCTTCTACAATTGATTTGCCGATAACATTCAAGCCTAGAATGTTCTGAGCATCATCAGAGATCAAGGTCATCTCCCCAAACGGGAAGTGCATGGTATCAGTTTCACCATGATACCTTTCGACGAAGCAATTGACTATCACAGAATCACACTTCACATAATTTTCAACCAAAGCATACAGACCAGAATCCCTTACTATTGTTTGGACCTCTTCACATTCCTTAGACAAATCCCAATGAGATGCGGCTTGGTTTCGGCAAACACGCACAGCCTTCTTATGATCCTACAATTAAGAGACAATACAATTAAGAGATTTTACATAAATACACAACAATACATATGCACAAGATAAAAAATTCTTACATAGGTTTGATAGATAGTACGAGCCCACGAGTCCTTGTAGCCAAATAGCATTTTCGGTTCCGGAGCTTCACCCCAAATTCTACCACGACCAAGGTCAGGTATCATGTCATCAGTATGAGGAAGGTGCGAACCTTTAACTTTAACTTTGCCCTTGCCCTTACATTGTGTCGGTTGTTGTCTTAGCCCACCAACTTCCTCTACAACTTCGCTTTGGCTTGCTAATTGACTTGTATGAACCTCGTTATCTTCCTCCTCACTTTCCTCTTCATCTTGCTCATCGTGCTCAACTGTTCCAGTAGGTTCACGGATTACAAGTCGACTACGGATACCACTACTCTCCCAAATTATCCCTCTTGTATCATCCCACAAACGCTTGTTACGACCTTGTTCTTTCCCTCGAGGAGGCAGAGACTGAGGAGTATCAAGACCATCCTTCTTTCTTTTCTTATTGACAACATCTTTAGTTTTTCTTTTGTTAGCTTCCTTGGCTCTAGCCCTATATCAAAAGACACACGAAATGAATATAAGACAACTCACTTTCATTCTTAATACCGGCATAGATTTACGAAAAACAAACCATTCCGGGACACAAAACGGCATAGTAATTTGGCAAAAACAGCATGCCGGTACACCATTCCGGCAGTGAACAATAACTATCGACAATGCCGGTAATTCCTAGGCTGTTCCTGGATACCAAAAGAGCACTACCGGCACAAACGAAAAAATTCAAATCCATGTCGTAACCGGGTACCGGCACACAATGCAACCTAAAATCAATGCCGATACTGATAACAATTATTAGTGGTTTCCTGGGTACCAAAAGATCACTACCGGCATACCCGAATAAATGTATACCAATGCCATAACACACTACCGGCATAGTGTACAACCTAATTTCAATGCCGGTACCGAACATTCAGTTTCAGGTGATTTTAATATCAGTACCGGCATTGTATTCATACCAAATTCAACGCCGTAACAATCTACCGGCATTGCCTTCATTCTAGATTGAATGTCGTAATCCAATACCGGCATTGTATTCATACTAAAATCAATGCCGGTACTCACTGAAACTAAACTGTTTGAGTTAGGGTTCGCGATTCTAACCCAAAGCCACTGCTATAAATCGATTCAAACACTTATAAAACAGTTCAAAATCACTTACCTTCTCATTTAAGCCATGTTTACGAGAGGTTGATTGTCCGAGTTCGCTTCTTCTTATTCTTCTTCTTGTTCTTGAGCAATCAAAGCAAGCTTTTGTTCTAATTTTTGTTGAGCAATCGATTTTGACTTCGATTAGGCATCTGATTTCTTTCTTGGAGGCATGGTTATGATTCGGGTAGGTTAATCGACGAAGAAATTTTTGAATCGACGATTAATCGTCGATGAAGAACGATGAAGAAGAAGATGGAAGAATTTTTTTTCTTCAAAACCTAACCCTAGTGTGCCGGAACTGATTTGAGAGAATGGGGGATAAATGATTTGGTTTTTAGATTTTAAGTTTTAGTAGAAAGGGTATTATAGTCTTTTCAGAATGTTTTTTAATTAACCAATTTTAGTATTTTCATACCCAGAAATCACCCCTTAGCAGACATTATTGGTTGGGGGAATTAATTTATATCCCCCAATTAGTTTCAATATCCCCCAATCGCGCGACTTTAATTTATACCAGCCACTACTTCTTCCACTACTAACCACCAATTTCTATAGATATAATTTGTATTAAAATTATTTATTAATGTAAAAATACATATTTATTAGATTAATTAAGAGGACATTTAATGATGTAAATTTAATAAATTATTCACTATGAGAGATTAATGAGACACTAATTAATAAAACACTTATAATGATTAATTTTAATTAGAGCAAACCACAACCATGGATTTATCTTTCCCCGGAATGCATCCTGACCGCTCTTTATCTAGGCTAAGTTGTCCATGCTTTGTTTTATATTCTTGACTAGGTCTCAACCCGTGCCGTAACGGCACGGGCAAGGATATGTGTTTCAAATGTATCCATCGATTCATACATGTCGTAATTGTCTGAGAAGAATTGAACCGATCGATCCAGATCTAAATGTTTTGAGGAGTTGGTTAATAAACATGTCCTTATCCTCGAATCTTTTAATATTGTGTATGTAAGTCATACAACCCTTTGGGACAAACATAGTAAATCGTTAGAGAAAATCCTATGGGAAGTAGAACATTACTTCGTTCACTACTTCAAAAAAATATCATCAAAGGTCATTCACCAAACTTGTAACAAAACTAAAAACACCTAAAATTACTTTAAAATCAATTAGATTAATCTTGCAAAATTTGTTAGCATTAGAATTTAATTTTTCTCTTTGATATAAATTGTTGGGTTCCCAATTTACATAGATTTGTGTTTATTCATTTTCTAATAATATTTAACTCTTGATCCATTTCTTTTCTTGTCTCTGTACCTATTATCATGAACTATTTCTCAAGCATGCATAATTACACGAAGTTGGGGAGAAATGAAAAAAACAGAAATCATGACAAAAAAGGGGAATAAAAAGAGATGTGAGAAACTGAATCGATTACAATTTATTCACGCGTAACCTTGCATAATCCCATGAAGTAGGGGAGAAATAATGACAGAAACAGAAACCATGACAAAAACAGGGAATAAAGAGAGATGTGAGAAACTGAACCGATTACAATTAATTCGCGTGCAGCCTTGTGTTTGGTCAATTTTTTTATAAGTTTCATTTTCTTCCCGCCCCCTACCCGGCAAATCTTAAAATCACAACATCTTCTTTTTTGGAAAAATCTGGCCCTTATAAATTGTTTTAATATATTTTTTTTTAAGTAATTTGAAAACTAAACTAAAATTAAAACGAAACAAAGAAAAATTAACCAAGGGTGACTAAATAATTTACCCATCTTAGGACATCTTTTCTCACCCTACTACCATTACTTCTTCCACCACCACATTATCGTCACCACTCCACCAGTCTCACCAATACCCACCACCATTATCCCCACCGCCGATCCACCATTAGTGCTTAATTTACGTATCTTAGAACCCCTTTTCTCATCCTACTACCACTACTTCTTCCACCACCACATTATCGTCACCACTCCACCAGTCTCACCAATACCCACCACCATTATCCTCACCACTTCCCACCATCATAACCACCATTAATGCTTACTGATATGGTTAATATGAAATTAATTTATTATGTATCAACAAAAATATATTTATTTGATTAATTAGAGAAACATTTATTATTAAATTTTAATTAAACGTGATCATTTATAGCGGCAGATTTATGTTCTGCAAGTATAAATTTGATCGTTCTTTATCTAGACTAACTTGTCCAAACTTTGTTTTGTATTCTGGAAATGTAATCAATTTTATTTTAATACTAAAAACCGTGATTTATTCGATCGGGTACTATAAATAGCTGGGATCCCATTTGGGTCATCCAGCGGTCATGATCATATTGTCTTATATTATTTAGTATCCTCCTCAAAATATTTGCGTTTTTTCCTTACCAGTTGTGCTTAAAACAGCCAACTACATCTATCACAATAAAATGTTGTCCATTTTGTAAAGACACAACTATTAGTGTCCACTTCTATTCACTAACATCCACCACTGTACGTAAAAACCAGCCACACCCACTATTTTTTCCACAACCAGTAATGTTACCAGCTCCACCAGTCACAAATACCCGCAACTATTTCCACCACTCACTGCTTTTTTCACTACTACCATTAAAAATTATTAATATAATTTTAAACCAAGGTCACTGTAGTACAGTGGTAAACTCATTGGGTGATGATACCAGTCACCTAAGTTCGAAACTCGCCAGCATCAAATTCATTACCGATCAATATATATATAGTTTTTAATAAACTTATTTATTAATAAAAATATGTATTTATTAGATTCATTAAATGAACATTCATCATGAAAAATTAATTAATCATTCATCATGAGCAATTAATATGACACTAATTAATAAAGTATTTATAATAGTTAGTTGAAAAAACCACGACCGTAGATTTATCCCTCCTAGACAAATCTCGGCCGCTCTTTATCTAGCCTAACTTAGCCAAGCTTTGTTTTGTATTTTAGATTGATAGTGACCACACTTGTTATTAAATAGTAAATTAATGATTAAAAATAGTAAACAAATAATAACTGAAATATAATTGTTAATTAAGATTCTATATTTCCATTTGGGTTTTTTCTTTTTTTTTTGGCACGATCAGCGCTGGAATTGAACCTGCAACCTTTCCCCTAGCCAACTGGGCTAATGCCTCTTAAGCTGGTGGTGAAGTATAAACAGAAGAAGGGGGAGCAGATGTCTTAGATAGAAACAGGGTAGAATAGGAAAATTCATTTGTTAACTGTTTATAAGATCGATATAGTAAAATGAATGAGTCCATTTTAGTTTATGGAAGTAGTTGCTGTACATATCAAGATAAGGAGGGAGGGTGAGATTGACACCTAGTGATAGAGAGTGTTTTTCTTAAGTTTAAAAATCTAATTAGTGAAGGAAGGGGTCAGAAGTTGGAAAGAAAGAAAATAAGGACGACATAGACTTGATCGTCCGTGGTGTTAGTGTGACTTTGGTGTTGAAATGGTTATATTGATTCTTGAGAGAACAGTATATAGGCTAGAAATGGAACGAAGAAGAGGAGAGAGAGCTGGACACCTATTTAAATGAAAATTAATATGGGTCGGGATCCCTTGACAAACGGTTTTGACAAAACCTTTCAACAAAATTTATTAACCGTGGGATCCTATACATCTAATGGCCTATCTTATGGATGATGTGGCACTTATTTACTTGTTTGGCTCATTGAATAAAGAAAAATGCAAACATTATTACGGGATTATGGGAAAGAAAATAACCTCGTATTAAAACATAAGATCTCTGTTATGTTTCAGAGGATTTGAATTCTTTTGCAACTGTTTCTGATAATCAAATGTGTCATGTCATCTATTCCATAGGCTTTGAAATATTTCCGCTTCCTTATTTTGATTGATTTTTAAGATTGTTGATTTTTTTTTCTTTCTATTTTGGGTTAAGGTTTGCTAAAATCTACTTTTCATACGAACGGACTAAAGCTTCAAATGATTTTCTTTAGATCGAGAGGATTTTGATCATTTGTTGGTGTGCTATTTGCGAATATTTATCTGTTTATTTATAAGAACAAAGTTTGCGAATACTTATCATCATCGATCTTCATATATTAATTACCCACTCCAGATCAGGCATGATAATGGTGATTCACTATTTTTCGTTTTTGAGAAACAGACCCTCTTAACTATTACTCCTGCACGAGGAGTACACTTGGAAGACAAAATGAATTGATTTTTATTTTCATTAGTAGGAGAAGAAACATTGCTATCACCACCTCAAGAAAAAAAAATGTAATTATGAATTTATGATTGCATTGCAGCAATAAAAGAACAATTATAGAGATCTTACTCTTCAAAATAAAATAAAAAATACCCTGTAGAAGTAAGAGGGGATGGAACTGGCAACGATGGATGAACGACATAAACACCACTAAAGAGATGAGAGTTTCTGTAGACAGAAAACTGACTATGGTGATGGTCAGATAGATGAGATTAGTAGCTAAATCACATTATCTCCTTAAAATTTTATATCTCTTAGTCTCGGAATAGATACTACCAAACAGGGAATAACGGTGGTTAAATGCCACATCAGTTGAATTTTTCATCCGTTGGATTAATCACATCTAGTGGTCAACTTTTTTTGTCAATTGTTTTTGTCAAAGCATTTTGTTACATGATCCCCACCCAATTAATATACAGAGAAAGGAAGTTGAACATGATCAAGAAGAAGATGTTCATGGCAAGTTGTTGATGTGGGAATAGTCTGTTATGAGCTAAGGGTTGAATTGGGAGTCGGTGGGGTACTTTTACTTTCTATTAGTCATTTGGATTCTTAAAAAATTATTGAATGCTGGTGTGTACAATTATTGAATATCAATTTTTAGTGTTAGCATTAATTTGGAAAATTAGATAGAAGTGGATGTAGTTAATTAAATAGGTCATAATGTTTAACTAGTAATGATAAGATAGAAAATGAAATGAGTTAGCCAAGTTAGATATCTGACTCGGTCTAGTCAATTCAGTTAGATGGGTTTCCTTGATAGGTTAAAGGGTTGGATATGGATCAGGGAAATGGTTAAACGGGTTGGTTAAATGGTTTGTTGGGTTTAGGCGTGAGTTTAGGCCCAGTTCCTTTAATTAGTGTTTTTGGACCAGTTAGGGCTCGAATTAGCTTTCAGTTCCTTCTGCAAAGTTGTAAAGTTTTGCGATAGCTTTCCGATGGCAACAGAATTGACCCCATTTAGATAAGAAGATATCGACTGATGCCAAAATTACTAATCACCAAGGTGTATGATATTATGTTATGAATCTTGTATCATCCTATTGGCTAAATTCTTAGGTTAGAAGTGGGATTCTAGGTTTCTGAAAGTGAGTTACGGGAGGTTGAGCACGAACAGTCTTCGCCTAAACCACGCACAGTGGCCGTTCAAAGGCTGCTTCAGTCACAAGGAAGAGATTTAAGGATGGTCTTAGGGAGGGAAGCAAATGAAGAGAGAGATCAGAGAATTCTATGGTTTGAAGAAGAATTACTCTTAGAGATTATCAGAAAGATGATCCTAGCTTGGAAAAATAGATGACCTATTTATAGCTGAATTCTCTAATCTCAGGTCGGTGAAGATAAGGATTGATTTTACGTGCCGTGCAGAGCAATTCTCCTATCTCTTCAGGAATAGAGATAAACTAGGTTGAGTTTATCTCATTATTCTACTGCCTTTACTCTTTTCTGGGGTGAGAAATAAGCCGGGTATTTCTCACACGTGCCGTAGACCGCCAGACCAAAACCCTAATTGTTATCCCCCCATTTGTGTGAAGCTAAGTCAGCCTTTGTGATGATGTGTTGAGAGAGAAATATTCTCTTTAGCCGAGTTGGCCAAGATAGAGAGATATTCTCTGATTTGTGAGAATGACTAGGATGAGTCACGTGAAAAGGCATGGAATGCCTTAGGAATCGTGTGTAGAGTGTGAGAGGATCTGAGGATGATATCCCTCTCTCCATGGACGGTTACATATGTCATGTGGAGACTGTATTATTGCTTGTAGGTCCCTTTGTTGAGCATGCGGAGATCAAGAGAGCTTATCCACGTTTTTGATATACATGTATAGTTCAGGCTAAATTTACTAGCCGTGAGTGTATTTAAGAGGCTGAGAAATAGGCTTGAGCCCTAGGAAAGGCGTGCGCCTATCAAGTGAATCTCTCCGAGATTTTGCGAATAGATTTGAATCTCTCCGAAATTTTTGCAGAAAGATTTGAATCTCTCCGAGAATTTGCAGACGCGGCAAAATCTCTCCGTGGTTTTGCACACGGATCAAAATCTCTCTGAAGATTTTCTTAACGGATCCAAATCTCTCTATGGTCAGTTGGGACTCATCCTGGAGAGAGAGAAAAGTCTTTGTACGCCCAATTAATGCCTCTGCGAGACTTTGGCTCACTTGTATTTGACCAGCGTATCTTGCAGAGATGTGTTAGGAATCAACTGCGTGTCCATATGATGGGCCAACAAGACCAGTGTATCTCGAAAGGATGTTCTAGGAGTCTGTCGAAAGGGCCCAGAGGTAGAATAACCAGCATATCTCGCGGGGATGTCCTAGGAGTTATTCAGAAACCTCTGTAAGTCGAGTCAGAGCCTAGAGAAGACATGACCAGTGTATCTCGCGATGATGTACTAAAAATCAGTCCTTGATCTCAAATAGGGTGATTCGTGCTTACAGGAGATATGCAAATCTCCGTTCTGGGTCATAAGTCCGTCGGGGACGTATTTACGCATCTACAGAGCCTACATGACCAGCAGCATCTCGTTGAGGATGTATACTAGGAATCATGGCATCACAATCAGCTACGTCTCGCGAAGACATGCTGGAATTATGGCTATTCTGGTTCATAAGTCTGCCGGGGACGTTTTACGCTCTATAGAACCTACGTGACCAGCAGTATCTCGTCGAGGATGTGCGCTAGGAATTACGGCATCACGTCCAGCAGTGTCTCACGGGGACGTATACTAGAAATCGTGGCTATGGATGCCTTGAAGGCCAATGGCTTAATCTCTCCCATGAGAGTTGAATTCTGTCTATAGGGTTGAAATGACACTTTTGCCCCTTATCCAAATTTCACCATCTACATTAATTCCCCTACTCAGAGTAGAACATTGATTGTTCTATGATGAGTATATAGATGGTAACAAATCATTCGTACGCAATTACAATTCGTTCGTCCTTTTAGACTTACAGAATCTTCTAATGGATGTTTAACCTTCGATTGATATGACTCTGATCTTGGAATCGATTCTGGAACTAGGAATTTCCTGGAACTTTGTGTTGGACGTTAATGACATAATAATGAAGTCTTGATGAGACTAAATTTCCGTCGAATGGAATTTGTTAATTAGGGTTTACCAAAACCCTAATTTTCTCTCTTTGTGCATCCTTGAGCTTCTGAGTTTGTATAGGTGAGTATGTGGGGAAGAGAGAATTCTTGAACGGTTTCCTGGATGGCCTTGATGTTGGTGAGGGGACGTGTAAAAAGATATGCATTTAATTTTTAAGTTACGGAGTCCCTATCCCATGTAAATTCTGCATTCAGGCTTGTATCATACCTAAACCCTAATTTCTCTTTTGTTCACGTCTAACTCCTTCAGACACTCTAGAGAGGCTTGGAAGGTGTGCATATATCTTGTGGGGTAGGCACCTTGTGTGATGAGATCTTTTTTAATTCCTTGTGCCAATCAGACTCCTCTTTATTAGAAAAAGTACATACCTTTGAAACTAAGGGTATTTTCGTCAAAAACCACTATGAGCTTGATTTTTCTTTGGAATGAGAGAAACATGGAGCCTCCTATGCATAGTCATGTCTTGAAAGAGGTATTGGCGCGTCTCTGGTCCTGGTTTTGGAAATCATGAATCTGAATTCCCTGTTTTGAGCCAGATTCCCTTTATTTTCTCTGAAATTCTGCTTTTCTGGATTCCGTTTCAATCCCGTTCTTCTTCGAACATTTAGAGAACTCAATATTCACGTGTATGAGGCCTTTGAAATGAGTAGATGAGAGCTTGGTCGGTCTCTGGCTGTATTAAGGCTTTCTTCTTTGAAAATACTCAAAATTGCAATATAAGGGTATTTTTGTCAAAATCCCTTATGAGCTCATTTTTGTTGAAGAGTAATGAGATAAAAAGGGATTGAGAGAGGCTTAGAGAACCGTCCAAGAGAATGGGAGAGGCTCGGTCCCTTCTCTTTTAGAATAAATCCCTTTTTTTTACCAAATTCTTGAAATTAGGGTTATTTTCGTCAAAACCCTAATTCTCTTCGACTTTGATCCCACTGAAAAAATTCCGAGAGAATAAATCACTTCCCACTGGCCTAGGAGAGAATCCTCACGCATGAAAAGGGATTGTCCACGGTTTGGAGGAATTTTTAGAAGAAAGAAAAAACCCTCAATTTCCTTATTTGATCCAAATTCCTCTAATTTCCTCTTTGAACTCCAAATCTTTTTCCTTTTTCTTCAAGGTTTCCCTTTTGAAATCAAATTGAAAAGAGAAGTATTTTGGACGTGTTCTAGGTTTATAAACTGGTCCAGTATGTTCCACGAATTTTAAGTTGAATTCCTTTGCCTTCTCTTAAAACTCCTTTCCTTGCTTGGCTTGAACTCTAGTTGGACGCATTGGAGGATGAGGTAACTTGAAAACCGTGTGTATGGGTCTGGTTCCATGATTGGATAAGAACTTGATCACTTCTCTTAGCCAAATCCCCTTTTCTTCAAAATAGCCAAAATATCGAACTAGGGGCACTTCTGTGTTTACTTTTGCTTTTTTCTTGATAAGTCTGCGCTCAAGGAGGTCGAGAAACTTTGGCATGAATTGTGATTTACTTGGGTAAGGATAGAAACAAGTATAACACGTCCTGAACTCCTTTTGGAAGTTGGTTTTATTGTTCAAGTGAGATTCATCCTTTTATTTGAAGTAGGATTTATATTGCACTCTGAAGGAAATTCACGTGCTAACTTTTAATGCTTGGTGTACTTGAATTGAGTTCTTAATAATGGCGTGCTGAGTGATAGCATCTTTATTTTGCATAGATGCTAACCTTGTTCTTCTTTCAAAACAATATTAATCTTCAAACTGATGACATAGAAGTTAACACATAAGCACTTATCATCTTGAGTTTGCTGATGTAGATACCCATCCTTCGTTCTCCATAGAGTCATCTTCGTTAAGTCTTGATAGTTGTCCCTCCTTGATCATATATTCATATTCCTTCGACCATTGAATGAATAGAAGTAGTCGTATTTGCCAAGGATTCACTTTGTTTAGGTGTTCGTCAAAAAACTTCAGATTTGAGACACTTAGGGAGAATGGCGGTAAACTCTTCATACGGACTCTGATTTGAGTCCCCGGCCCCATATTTGAAAGAAAATAGAATATGTTTTCTAATGCAAAAAGAATGACTTGATTCCGAGTTCGTTTGGCCAATCAAATCCGTGTATACTTTTGACTTCAAAAATCCCGTATAAAATATCAGGAGTTTTTCAGATTGCACTTACTTCGGTGTTGGGACCACATCTCCTAGCTCGTTTGTCCGTTTGAAGCACCATTTTGGTATGTTGTTGGGAAGACATAGAGGAACACATTTTCTTCAGAAGTACCCCGAAATTCCTTATGAATTGTCATCAGTTTTCAAGTCTTTGCGCTGCAATGTTCATCAATCTGAATTACCAAAGGAATCCTTGTTTCAGTTGGATTCTTAAAACGTTCTCTTGCTTCAAGCATATCCCCTTGGAGTATTATGACTTCACTACCCTTCCTTAGCTTGGTTTAGGTCGTGAATTTTGTATTCTTAGGCCAGAGGCACGTCCGTGGTATTGATTATTCGTTTTTACTCTTTGGTTTCCAGAAAACGTATTTTGCTTGATCCCTTGTTGAAGTGTGGACCCAAACAAATCCACGAGTATCTCAGGAGATGTGAGATGGATTTCTTTATAAGTACAGGACTCTAGGCATGAGGGTATGCTTGAAGGGACTAGGAGAAGACAAGGCTTGAAGGGATTGTAGGAGGACAAGGTTTTAGGGGGAAAGGCCGGTCCTCATGTAAATCAAACCCTAGTCTTGTGTTGTTGCTCCCTTGATTTTAACTTATGTAATTTGAACTTTGCAGCCTTATATGATTTTCTCTTTGTTTGTAGAGTACTCTTTATGGTGAGAACGAGTTAGATCTTGGTAGAATGCAAATGAGGTGGGCTTCAACAATTTCAAAAGGATTTCAGGAAGAGATTCGGGTGCAGATACAACTGACCGGCATATGGGTAATTTCACAGAACCCATATCTTGACTTCGTATAAGACACCCACCGATGGATCATATCACGTGAATGATAACTCTGAACGGTCTTGCTTCTGATGATTTTGTAAACCTGGGAAACTTGGTGACAACCCGTGAGAATCTTTGGGCTCAATTCTGTGAGGATCCGTCGAGGTGAGTTTAGTTCAGGTCCTCATATTTTAGAGAGTTTCTTAATCTGGAATGAAGCATGGTAAATGAAGAGCTGGAACATGCTAAGAAGGTGGATCGATATGCAGAGGCCAAAGTGAAGCAGCGGAACATGAAGAAAGATATTTTCTCTAAGGGGCTCTGTCGAAAGATTTCTACAGGGTTGATATTTTATCTCTCTGAACCTTTTCCATATGCATCTGGTAAAGGAATGGGACCCTCATGAGTTCGAACTTGATGCAAACCCTACATTTCTCTGTTAGGTATGCGAGTAGGTGAAAACCTTAAGTTAAATTCGTAATAGAAGTTCCTTCCTTGCGCGATCCTGACTCCAGAGGATGTAAAAACTTCGTTTGACGTCCGATTTCAGTGGTTGACCCCAACTATCGAACAGAAAAGACCCAACCTTCATCTATTGAAGAAAAAATAGGATTTAGAGCTTGTTTTTCCGGTGATATGTCCATATGAAGTTTAACTTGGAGTCCGGATCTATTTAGCAACAATTCCTTTCAAGCGTTTTGATGATATCTCTTGGATCGTGTATTGAAACATCTTTCCCTTTTAACACATGGTAGGAGAGACATGGACGGATACTTTTATCAATGGGGTGTTGTCGAATTATCTACCCATTTGTCTTAGTTCTTCGAGTCATGTGACAAAAGTATGAGTCGCGTCTGAGTAGAGTGGAGACTATAGACTCCTCTTCAAACCGATTTTGAACCCTAGTTTGCTCCTGCATGTGTTTATTATTGAGGGATAATTTGAATGCTTCTTCTACTTGATATAGTTCTGGTGCATACGTATAAAACCCTAAAACGTCTTATCTTCAGTCAGGATCCGGGACATGGTTGCAATTGCTGAGTACAGATGCTGACGGAGAAGAATTCGACGAGACCAGAGAGAGATGCGATATTTATCGAGATAAGTCCCTTTCACGATTTTAAAGGCCAATCTCTAGTCACCTAATCCCAAGTAATAGCATGTTGTATTGTGGGTTTGGGGAGTTGAATGGTATTGATGTGTCCCGATCTTTTGAGACTCCTACGCTGATCGTTTCTAAATCTGTTATATGAAAACTGGATGTCTGGGCCACCTCCTATTGGCCATGCAGGTATGCGACGCACGATTCTCCGTTAGTCCCCAGTTTGATATAAGACTAGGGATTCCCATTGACTCGGGACATTTGGAAAATGAAGTAAGACCCTTGTAGCGTACGGGATTGAGTCTTCCAGACGGGCAAGCGATAATTTGTGGGATGGAGACGTCTTTGAAGAGTCATGTTAAGATACTGCCATATGTGTCTTTGTGGACAAGATGAAGTTGTTGTTCCGCCTCTACAAGGTGTCTTGATAGGGATTCATGTGAACTTCTGTAGTAAAATTATCCGTTGAGATTTATTCTTATTTTGGGAGGATGCTAAAACAAACTTGAGAGTAGTATATGCCTTCTGGTACAATTAGGGTAATAGATACATTCAGGTCCAACTGCGCAGTCGATTTTTGTTTATTTTATTGATGGAAGAGTTCTTTGGGAATCTGCTAGGTAATTCTTCACGTGGAGGAGTCATTTTTTTTTACATGAGGAAATTGTATGTGATCGTCATATCTTGTCCTTTGCTCACCGCGTCTGATCCCGACTCATGGAATAACCTATCAATTGGATATTGACCGAGGGAATTGCTAGTATGCGCCTGAATGAGTAACGTGTATCCTAAAGCTATGGTCTCGGATCCTTCTCTTCTTCAGTGACGGTAGCTGGTTGTAGCTGTATGTCGAGTAACGGAGTTTTATCTGAATTGTTGGCACTTTGGATTTCTTTTCCCTTGGTAGGTTCAGGTGCGAAGATATTTTGCTTCTCCATCTTGGGTGAACTGAGGTCCCATAGAAAAATGATACTAGATAATCGTTGGTGTAGCTAAGATGGAGGTTCATTGATACTTGGTCGTACAATTGCTAGGACTCCCCTTCTTTCTGACAGGATGGGTGTTGAGATAGCATATCGACCGGCGGCTTTACATCTTCGAATAAGTATGAGCTTTGGCCGAGCGTCGTTCTGGAATCTAGTCTTGTCTTATACTTTGTCGCGTTCTGGTCATGATCCTCTGAAGCAGGAAGAACGACAAGATTTATCTTGGCTGGCGATATATGACCCTATATGGCTCTGCAATGCTTTTTATTAGGTCACGAATAATTTGGATCCTTTCCAAGTTTTCGCTAAGTTCATCCTATAGACGACGAAAAGGAAAATCCGACGGAAAAAGAACTAGGTCAATCAGATACAGAATGAAAGAGTTATAAGTAAAATAGTAAAGTGAAGTAAACTTCCCAAGTCCCCTGTGATCAGGTTGAGGGCGCTTGACCTAAACGAATTTTGGTGCAAATATTCATCAAAATCTCCAAGTTTAGAGCGTTATCTTGTCTTTGAAGTACTTGAGAGTGATAAGTTCAACTGGATGGTTTCTCCTTTGATCTGTCGCGTTCAAAACGAGCTTCGTCTTCTCCGGTGAGGTCGATTACAGACAGACTGGATCCCGTCCGTGCTATTCTCATTAGTTTTAGTATTCCTTCTTTAGGAAACGTGTACTCAATCTTATTTTGTTGGATCTATCCCTACTGGTAACTCTAAAGGTGTTTTCAGATAAGTCTGGATGTCGATCTGAGGTTTTGCAAGATTCTGTTGAGTCCCCAGGAGCTCGCCTTGGTCCTTACCCAACGTTTTCAAGGATCAGTAGTAGATTTTTGTGGAAATAGGTTACTGGGACGTTTTTTCCATAGAGGGAAAGTTTCGGGTGATCAAGGATGCCACTAACTTATTCACCAAGGTCAAACACTCGTTTGAGAGAGAAACTACTAGTAGAGATAACTCTCTCGGCTAAATATATAATGGATTTACAAAGACTGAAACAATGGAACGTTTTTTGTGTTTGGATTGGTGGAATCAGCTTCCTTTCTAATGGTGACCGTGATTGAGATCTGTAACTGAGTGGACAACCTCCAACTGTGGTCGCCAAAATGTAGTTACCTAAAATCTGAGAGAGGTTAGAAGTGGGATTCTAGGGTTTCTGAAAGTGAGTTACGGGAGGTTGAGCACGAACAGTCTTCATCTAAACCATGCACAGTGGTCGTTCAAATGCTGCTTCAGTCACAAGGAAGAGATTTAGGGATGGTCTTAGGGAGGGAAGCAGATGAAGAGAGAGATCAGAGAATTCTAGGGTTTAAAGAAGAATTACTCTCAGAGATTATCAGAAAGATGATCCTAGCTTGGAAAAATAGAGGACCTATTTATAGCTGAATTCTCTAATATCAGGTGGGTGAAAATAAGGATTGCTTTCCGTGCCGTGCGGAGCAATTCTCCCGTCTTTTCAGGAATAGAGATAAACTAGGTTGAGTTTATCTCATTATTCCACCGCCTTTACTCTCTTCTGCGGTGAGAAATTAGTCGGGTATTTCTCACACGTGCCGTAGACCGCCAGACCAAAACCCTATTTGTTATCCCCCCCCCATTTGTGTGAAGCTGAGTCATCCTTTGTGATGATGTGTTGAGAGAGAAATATTCTCTTTAGTCGAGTTGGCCAAGATAGAGAGATATTCTCTGATTTGTGAGAATGACTAGGATGAGTCACGTGAAAAGGCATGGAATGCCTTAGGAATCGTGTGTAGAGTGTGAGAGGATCTGAGGCTGATATCCCTCTCTCCATGGCCGGTCACATATGTCATGTGGAGACCGTATTATTGCTTGTGGGTCCCTTTGTTGAGCATGCGGAGCTCAAGAGAGCTTATCCACGTTTTTGATATACATGTATAGTTCAGGCTCAATTTACTAGCCGTGAGTGTATTTGAGAGGCCGAGAAATAGGCTTGAGCCCTAGGTAAGGCATACGCCTATCATGTGAATCTCTCCGAGATTTTGAGGAGAGATTTGAATATCTCCGAGATTTTGCGAAGAAATTTGAATCTCTCCGAGATTTTTGCAGATAGATTTTAATCTCTCTGAGATTTTGCGAAGAGATTTGAATCTCTCCAAGATTTTGCAGAGAGATTTGAATCTATGAGATTTTGCAGACGGAGCAAAATATCTCCGTGATTTTGCAGACAGATCAAAATCTCTCTGAAGATTTTCTTAACGGATTCGAATCTCTCTATGGTAAGCTGGGACTCGTCCTGGAGAAAGAGAAAAGGCTTTGTACGCCCAATTAATGCCTCTGTGAGACTTTGGCTCACTTGTCTTTGACCAGCGTATCATCTTGCAGAGATGTGCTAGGAATCAACTGTGTGTCCATATGATGGGCCAACAAGACCAGTGTATTTCGAAAGGATGTTCTAGGAGTCTATCGAAAGGGCCCAGAGGTAGAATAACCAGCGTATCTCGTGGGGATGTCCTAGGAGTTATTCGGAAATCTCAGTAAGTCGAGTCAGAGCCTAGAGCAGACATGACCAGTGTATCTCGCGATGATGTATTAGGAATCAGTCCTTGATCTCAAATAGGGTGAGTCGTGCTTACAGGAGATATGCAAATCTCCGCTCTGTGTCATAAGTCCGTCGGGGACGTATTTACGCATCTACAGAGCCTACATGACCAGCAGCATCTCGTTGAGGATGTATACTAGGAATCATGGCATCACAATCAGCAGCGTCTCGCGAAGACATGCTGGAATTTTTGTTGTTCTGGTTCATAAGTTTGCTGGGGACGTTTTACGCTCTACAAAACCTACGTGACCAGCAGTATCTCGTCGAGGATGTGCGCTAGGAATCACGGCATCACGACCAGCAGTGTTTCGCGGGGACGTATACTAGAAATCGTGGCTAAGGATGCCTTGAAGGCCAAGGGATTAATCTCTCCCATGAGAGTTGAATTTTGTCTATAGGGTTGAAATGACACTTTTACCCCTTATCCAAATTTCATCAAAACAGGTGGGAACTCTGTAATCTTCTTGTAATCATTGAGCTTTCCTTATATTTACGAGCATGATGTATTGCTTCCGTATCCTGGTGTACAAAATATATGTTGTATCCGTATATACGATGTTTGCTATAATTGCAAATGTGTGTGTACTATATGCATTGTGTGATTTCCCGCGAGAAGTGTCTGTATTTTCCCACAGCTCTTAGCTAAGTTGAGTAGGGCGGCTTCTTCCCCGTTTGAATATTATGTTAGTAGGGCGGCTTCTTCCCCGTTTCTATAGTATTATATTAGGGCAGCTTCTTCCCCGTTTCGGTAGTATATACAATATTAATAGTAGGGAGGATTCTTCCCTGTTTCATTATTATATATACTATTTTATTTTGGGGAAATCACTCGTGTGCATATTATACTTGTTTGTCTAACTATCTGGTCTTGATGGTAATATTCTGAATCGTGATTTGGGAGGACACTTCATGTGGATGATGTTATTATTATTGATTAGGGTTGTTCTCGCGTCGTCTTCTCCAATGAGTTTGGCGAGGTTAGGATAACACTTGCTTCTTGATGCATGAATTGCCGAATGCTTTAATTTATTATTGTTCTTTAAATTACTGTTATTATTTTAGAACCGTGGAACATGTTAGTGATTACTTGAAAGTATTATATGTTTCCACTGGGCACCCTTATGGGATGATGTGCTCACTTGTTCCCACTTTAGTGTTTTCAGTTATCAAAAGAGATGGGGCGCTTGAAGATATACGTTTCTGTAGTTTGAAGCTTTAGCAAATTAAGAACGTTACATATCTTTTATATTCATGTATTCTTTGTTTACTTGTTACCTGTAAACTAACACATTTATATATTTATATCACTTGAGAGATTTTTATTTCAAAATATTATCAGAGAGTTTGGGGTTTTACTTTGATCTACTTTATGTAAGTATGATTCTTAAAATCGATAATTTAGATTTGATACTTCAATTAGGTTGTAATCTTATTATCTAAGTAGGTTTCCTATTTGGGGTGTCACACGTCCCAAGTACTCATTTGGGACGTTTTTTTGACCGACCCCTGGTCCACCGTCACTAATACTTTTAGGGACAGATTAGAAAACCGTCACCAATACTTTTTGGGACAACTAGGGGTTTTAGGGACGGTTTTAAATCCGTCCCAGATGTATTTCTCGACGGCTAAGAAACGGTCACTACTGTCTAGCTCAACGGTCGCATATGACTCAATAGCAACACGTGCAAACCGTTGCTAAAGTTCGAAAAATTAAAAATTTATCTTTCTAGTTTATTTGGCAGGATACCTTTCCCTTTACCCTGTTAAACATTCATTCACACAGCATTTTATCCCAATACATTCTCATTCATGAAATCAAGTTGTTCACCAAAAATTTCAGTCATTTACAATTAGAAGTCTCGTACAAAGAAAAAATAAAACAAATTCTACAATAACAACCAAAAAGTGGTGTTCTCAGACTACCAAAGTTGTATACAACTTGGGACATAGTCATATAGATGGTGCACCACCTGCACTGGAAATGTATTTGATTGCTTCTGCTCCAGAATGACCCTATCATCGTCGAAATTCTGCAACAAGCCAAAATTAATATAAAATGTCATCGATTAACAACGTAGTGTAGTTGAACTTTGATCCAATTTTACAACAGAAACATCTAGCAGTTAAATAAAGAGTACCTAACAAATTCATGACTATGTATCAACAACTTCAAACCATCGTAACCATGGGAGGTCTTGAAGTAATTGGAGTCCATGTTCAGTTGGGGGAAGATGAGAAGCGTAAATCTTACCATATTACATGCAAAATGAATTTTCTGGCCTCCCAACCAGAAGCATAACAGCCCCAACCCAGACAACATCACCTCATCGCTCATTCACATCACAAGAAAAGAAAAAACTATGTATCTAAAGATAAAAACTTACATCTAGCAAGAAAATATGATGAATAATGATGACAAACTAGACCATGGCTTATACATAGTCAAGGAAGATAAGAAAACAAGAATTGTTTAACAATACGAATTACAAAATGAACTATATCTTGAAGCTTATTGAATAACTTGTGCGAACTAGGTGTAATTGTGTATGTAATAACAAAACAGAACAAAATGAAACAAACAAAAAGATTAGTGAATATGAAAATCCAACTGTAAGCGAGGTATTTACATACCTTATATCAGAAATGGAGAAATAGGTGTGATACACAAATGTGAAAGTAAAAGGTTCCCCATCAGTATTGGTATTTCTGATGCGGGATGTTAGCATCAAATAACCACCAGGCCCCAGAGTTAATCTGCAATGACAAAAAACTTCCAAGTCAAGTTCCATCATATTGAAAAACTGAATAGATGGTAATCCCGAAACAGAAAAATCACACTTTCTGCGAATCAATTAAGGGATATCAAGCACCATAGTGATCTGCAAGTAAAAGCTAACTAATACTTACCATAAGATAAAAGCAATCGAACAAAGCCTCATCAGATCCCTGGGAGAGAACAATATAATCAAGTTATAAAATTAGATTAAAAAATTCCCAGCAAGAATCTTCAAAAGAACACAAAATATAATTAAACATCCACCACAGAATTATCTAAAACCACTCACTAAGTTATCTTGTGAGTGCACTAACGAAAGAAGCCAAACTGCAAAAGAAAAACCAATACGTCACTAGACCAACAACCATCCTAGAACCAGCAGAAAAACCCAAAAATTCAAGTGGAAACTAGAACCCAGAATGTCGTTTCCAATTGACCAGCTCCTTAATAGACTAAAAATCCTAAAACCTAAGCTCATACTATCATATACAAGAAGAAAGATGTAAAGCCTAAGACGTGTCGTTTTTTATTTGCTTAAAATGCAGTTCATTGTTTCCGACCTCTTGCAATACTCGCTTGAAGCTCCACCAGAAGTTTAAGATCCTCCTCTTTAACAAGTAAATGCTGAACCAGTATTTCCCGGCTTTCACCTCTTGCACCACCTCCTTCACTGCTTCCGGAATTACAAGAGGCTGTAGACAGACACATACACACTCAGAGCTTGAACTAATACAGAGTGAACAATCCATCTTAACAAGCTTTTTACGAGGTAAGAGATACACAGAAACACTGGAAAACATCCATATTTATGCTTCAAACTAATCAAAACTCAATCCCACTTTACACAATACGATAGATGACCCCCCTATACCAATGGATAAATGCATAACAAGAATAGTTATTCATGGTTAATTACCAAGTTATTAACAGTTACTTCAATAAAAGAAACAGATTTGATCGATCCACTATTATGTCTCACCCAGAACGATACAGAAAGAAAATCTGAAACTAATAGAAATCAAAATTAGAACAATCCATTCACCTGAAATCATACTAATTACATGAAGAACCAAAAATATAAGAGCTAACATGAGGGTTTTACGAGGCTGATAGGGAATCATTAACATGGAAGAAGGAAAAAACAATAAAGCTGAATCAAACAACTAAGGATGCCAAGGCTGAAAGACCCCAACACCAAAATGTTCATGTCAACAACCTTGCGAAATCCTGGAAAAACATGAAATTGCAGATGGTGCAAGTTAAAACAAGTAGGAAATATCTTGGTTAAAACCATGGGCTACTTACAGGTAAATGCAATATTCATGTTCCTTTGCAGTTCTTTCATAGTTAAACCGCCAGCATTTTACAATAACCTGTAATGAAAAAAATTATAATTACACATTTTAACACCAATTACGGCTACCAATCAAAGAAACCTGAATCATAGAACATTCAAGAAGATAATCAAGAAAATCTAACTCAGAGAGTCGTGGCTTGTTTTGAAGCTGGCCAATACCCACAATCATTTTACCAATCATCTCTTCTGTGTAAAAACCCCAAAATAAGTTACACAATCTTTCCAAATATGTTCCCTTACTCAAGTCTATGAGCTAACAAATACTATTCAATCGAATCCAATTGTCCTTTCCCTATAACCTTCTTTCTAGGTGCTCTTAGTTATTATCTGTCATCCAAAAATACATGGAAACAATGATATATAAAAAAATACCAACTACTAGACATGCAACCTGAAAATTGATCGAAACTTGGAATGAAACAAATGCTGGCAACAAAAATTCATCAAATATTACCTTCAAAGTCAGTGGTGATAGATTAATTACAACTGTGCGACTAGCAAGAGACAATCCAGCGACGAAAAGAAGAAAATCCATGGGACTTTGGCTTTAGATCTTTAATTTAGGGTTTTGAAATCTTGGAACCGATCGAGTTAGAATTAGGTTGAAATTTGAGGATTTCTTGTTTGTTCCAAGGTTAAATTTGCAGGGATTTCCTAATTCGATCTTCTGATTGAGAAGCGGAGGGAGAGAATTTTGAGAGAGGAAAAATTACGGAGAAAGATTGAATTAGAAAGTGAGATAGGGGAGTTTTCAATCTTGAGAATCTATGGGATTTGAGTGGAAGAAATTACCTGAACGGGAATCCAAAAACGATGAAGAAAGATTGTTATAAACGGCAGTTTATTGGGCAGATGCCATTTTGGTGGGACCCCTTGGGCACCGTAAACTCTATAAATAAAGTCCCAAACCTTTGTAAACACACATGAATAAGATTTTTCTCTCTTTCTTCCTCTCTATTTTGTGTCTTTTGTTCTCTGTCTTCCATATCACAAGATGTTATCACGCACGTAGCTCTAATCATTGAGCGATAAAGGATTTAATCCCTCCGTCCCTATGATAAAGGCGGAGTTTGCAAATTTTGTAGTCCCATTAGATAGGCAGAGTTCTAGTTTCAAGATTGTTTTTCTCCTTTATACCCCTATTTATGATGCATGGTTATCATACAATTTAGTTTAATGTAAGGTAGAGATTTATAGATCTAGTAATATAATAATATTTGCATTGGGATAGATGAGGATAAATTAGGAAAGTAAGAAATTTTTTATGAAAACCAAAAACTTCCTTATTCCAACAGATTTCTATTTCTCTGCCTTTATAATAGGGACGGAGGGAGTATTTTATATTTTTTCTACACCGTATTTCTTTTTAGTTTTCTTTTGATTATTATTATTTTCTTAAATGAATCCTAGATTGTTTATTATTAAGAGAACATAAAGTTAATCGTCATGTGTGGGATTGATCTTTATTTTCTATTTGATTTAATCAACCGAACATAAAGTTCATGAGTAATACATACTAACAACTATTTTGTCTCTTTTGTTTATGTACTCAGGTGATTGGTCGGTTATTATTCATAACCAAAGAAACATGACCTGGGAGGTTATGCACCAACATCCCATACACGAGATGGAGATAAAAGACTCGGTACTGGCGATAAAATCACATGCAAGGCTTTCTGCTTGTTACACCACTGAGCTTTAAGGGTTCTCTGTTTGGTATCCATAATATATCCTATTTTCCTTTTATTGTTTTTATTGATTTTTATTTACTTATATATGGGTACGTTCATGTACATACAATGGGTATTTTGAGTTGGTTTTGTCCTTTCCTCTCTAATCTTTTTCATTGAGAAAGAAAGAAAAAAAAATTCATCGCGAGATGGTTTATAGTTTCTATTTCTCTAAAGAAACTGTAATCACCAAAAAATTGGTATTTTCTCTCTTTTCTATTTTTTTTATAAATAAAAAAAAATCATCGAAAGATGATTTACAGTTTCTATACCTTTAATGAAATTATAATCACCAAAAATTGGTGTTATCGCAATTTAATTATCTTTACGGTAATTAATCACGTGCATGGTTGAAAAACCTACAGCCTTAAGATTGGTATCTTTGTCCATTAGACGAAGATCATGTGATTTTTTTAATCCGGTTTCTATTCCATTACAAGAAACCATCCATTTAACCACAAAATGGATCTCCTTATGCGATGACTAAAAGGACAACATTTTTTTTATTTCTTTCTCCTTCAAACGAACTGGTATTGGTTTTATATTGCTTATATGAGATGTCAATATAGTTTGGTTCTTTCTACCAATACCGTTGGTTTCTATTTCTTATTGGAAACCATTGATTTTTCTAAATTCAATAACGAATGATTTCTTTATTTTCTTAAAAAGAATCATATACGCCAATTGATTTGGTTTTTCCCTATAGATCCTAAAGGGATAAAGTATCGTATTGTGATATTAACAATTGCAAACACCAATTAAACGAGGAATTGTTACATTCTTGAGGGAAATTGGGCATTTTTTTCTTCCCTTTTCCTTATGGTAAATCTCCAAAAATTGAAATTGTTCCACTTGTAGTTGGAACACGGTAGGACACAAAAGATCAATGGGTGCACCCGGCTTGTTAGCCTAAATCATTAATTAGTTCTTGTAGTGACTATATTGATCTCAATATTAATTTATTTGAATGAAATAAAGTGTCTATAATTTCATTCTTCGGTGAATGAATATCTCGTCAGTCCTATAGGTCATTGGAGATTTATGTTTTTCTTGCTCTAACCAACGAATCCATGGTTGATTTTAAATTTGTACGTCAAGTAGACTACAATTTTATTTGGTAGATGCCACTTTAGTGGGACCACATTACTTGGGCACCAAGTATGTAAACTCTATAAATAGAGTCCCAAACCTTTGTAAACACACACACATGAATAAGATTTTTCTCTCCTTCTTCCTCTCTATTTTGTGTCTTTTGTTCTCTGTCTTCCATATCACAAGAAAGATGAATTTTTTTTCCTTCGAACTCTTAGTTTTTCTCTTTAGTTAAGGTGTGGGATGGATACAGTAGTGTGAGTATATGATAAAATCCTAAAACCTGTGGCTGTAGAGACGGTGAGGATAACAAACACTCATTAGGGACGGTTTTGAAAAAAACATCCGTCCGTAGAAGCCATATGTTTTGTAGTGACTTCTCGTACACATATTTTCTTTATTATAACTATTACCATAAATTGTATATACAAAATTTGAGTCTAATTTAGAGAGCTGGTTGAAGGCTGAACAAAGCTAGAATTCTAGAGCTTCTGGCACCACTTGAGAGAATATAGACCAATAGGATCCGTGGGTTTGGAAATTTTTTTGGTGTTTTTTGCCGCACACAATATAGGGTGGGTGATGAGGACCTTCTGTTAATTATTTTCTTTTCGGAACCTATCTTATTCTCACACCGGCGCTTCTATTCCTATATTCATCTCTTCGTATTCTCCCTCTTTCCAGTTTTTTGAAACCTAATTATCTTAGTTTTTTCATTGCCTGATCTAATTAACTAAGTGTATGTTAGGTGCAAAGATTAATGCTGGCCGTTCTAACCAATCTTTTGTACATCGAATCAATTTCACGAGGTATGGTTTTTTAAGAACAAGATCAATTGAATTATATGTTTAATTTCTCTAACCATCTGTGAATACCAATAATTCTTTATACATGCGTCACGATATTGGCGGCCGTGTGCAAGATAGCAAAATAGCCCCAGCAATACACAGGATACTGAGAAGCAGCGGATCCCTTCTCGATCTTCTTTATCTTATCTCGAGGAGGCATACCTCGACGGTGAAGATGCAAGGCTATATCCTAGCCTAAGGATGTGGCAACTGGCGAGGGACAAAGACAGCTGACATATCTAATCAACATTAATTGCAATAAAACAAGACTTGGTGTGTGTTCTCAAGACGATGAGGATAAGGATGAGGTGGCACCATCTGACTGACGAAGGGTCGCGGTGAACGAAGGTACAACCTGTACTAAGTTTGGGTAGTTCTCGAGGACTCATGAGCGAGCTGAGGTGGCATAGTTCAATAGGAGAATACATGCGCGGCCAACGAAGGTACAACTTGTACGGAATGAACATCATATCGCTATGGATCTAAAGACAGCGAAGACGTCCCTGATGCTGAAGGTGCTACAAATACGAAGCCTCACCAACAAAGAGGGGGGATTCAATTCACAAAGGAAAAACTAGTCTTAAGCTTATACCTCTTTAATGTCTAGAACTTCAGTATTAACTTCAACCTGAGTTCTCATTATTACTTTGGTAAGCATTTAAGATCTTTGTAACAACCACAACATAATACAAAATCATCACTCATTACCCTATGGACGTAGATGAATGTCGAACCACGTAAATCTTTGTGTCTCTTGATAACTTAGTAGCATTTACATTACCATTGCGTTTATCGCCATTATTGATCTTATCTTGAGCACCTTTTATTACTTAGCTTTATCAGTTCAACTGAGATATCATTACTTCTTAGTATTAGATTCTCTGAGTTGTTCATATTACGTAGACTATGGGAAAAATAGTAGTCACAGTTAGGTGCTAGAATACAGGCTCCGTAAGTATGAGTTTTTATTGTTCTTTCATTTTACTTTCTTACAAATCTTCTTCGAAAGAGAGATCTTAGTGTAAGAAGGGTGGATCTCACTTTCTAGTGATACGTTCATCTTTCCTTTAAGTAAGTTCTTTGAGTTCTTAGCCTCAAAAAATTTGCAATCTCACAGATCTACAAGTTTCTTCGAAAAACGTGTTCAAAACATTAAGTTTCTTGTTTTTACTCGGAAAACCTTTTTATGAAACATATCCTTTGGATCTGAGTATCTCTGAACACTAGGGAATCTCAGCGAAAGTTTAAGGAGAATAAACCTTAAAAAGAATTTAATAGCTTGGAATCTTTAAAGATCTGACACCTTTTTCAAAATATTTGTCAACATTTACTGTTGCTTTTTCACCTGGGTGTCATTTAATATTTAAAGCTCACCTTTTTAAACCTTATCAAAGCTGATTTCAGAAAGTGACTTAGTCGTCTTTTGTTTCTAAAGCATTAAATGCTACTTTAACGAAGGCCCAAAGTAGCGGACCCTATTGTTTTACTTTGTGTTTTCATAACAAAAAACCGAAGGTAAGGAAAACCAAGTGACGTACCGTCAATCTCAAGACCTGTTGTTACCAGAGGAAGGTCCCAAAATCTGTCACGCATGAACCAACGGAACGAAGCACAGGATGGTGGTGAGGTGTCAAACTCGCAAAAGATATATTCCTTACTTTTCTTACACTAATGAATAGCACAATGATAGGCAGGTTCGTTCCTAAGGGAGAGTTGAGCTAAAGTTGTTGATTTAAATTTTTGAAAATATGAATAATGCAAAAACTATGAAATAAATAATGCAAGCAATGAGGATGAGAATGATTAGGGGGTTTTTCTCCACTAGTGAACATGAATCTTCTTCAAAATACGTTTACTAACAATCCTAGACAAGTTATAAGTTCAACAAGTCCACTAAACTCCAAAGTCACTTCGTAGAATAAGTTCTCTACTCGTGCCTAGTCAATCAAGCCACTTTGAATAAGCTCTCTAGTGTAACTTAACTAACCGGTATGTTCTATGAGTCGAATTGATCCTAACCACATGCTCGTAAGTTCGACATGTTAACTTAGGGTTTTCCAATACACATCAAAATCCACGAAATCCCATTGCAACGTTGATGTTTCGCTACTTGTGATTATATTACCATGACAATTACGGATTACGGTTCTAAAATCTAGCTTTAGTATTGCAAACAAGATATCTAATTGGCCTTTTAAATACCCTGCAAACAATCCATGGTCATAAGTTCGGTAAAAGACAAGCAATAAAACGATATTCAAAAGAAAGATCAAACTTGATAAAATATCAAAGACAAGTCACATAATTTCAAATTATCCCTAATCAAACAAGAAATTAGCTACTGGAGTTCATGGCAATAACAATCAAATCACAACTTCGAAACCAAATAAGCAAACCCAAACAAGTAGCAGGTGGACTGGTGGACTCGTATTGTTGCAGTGCAAACAGATGGAAGTGGTGTTGTATGTACTGCAAGTACGAATGCTGGCTGCTATTGTTTGATGGAATGGTGACTGCAAAGTAAGAACTGTTGCTGGCTTGGTGCTGTAACTTGCAATGGTCTGTGAACTGCTCAAGCTCGCTGCTGCCTGTAGTAGGGTCAGGTGGAGTAGGTGGTGGATGAAAGGTGTTGTATTGTGAATCTGATGGTATAACAGATGGGTGTTGCGAGCAGCTGAACTGGTGATGCTGATAGGAGGTGTATGCAGATGATAGTGGTGGTGAGAGGGTGGTATGGAGATGCAGGTGATGTGAATGGAACTGGTGGATGTATGCAGATATGCAGGTGAGATGGTAATGCAAACTGTGGTGGTGATAGGGATTTGTTGGCTGTGAACGGAGGTAAGGGGTGTATATGGATGCAAACTGATGGATATATGCTGGTGGATGCAGGTGGATATGCAGATGGTGGTGGTGGTTATTCAGCGAGCAAAAGCTCGCTGAAACTAGGGTTGCGGCAGTGGTGAAGGAGGGGGTATATGATGATATTCTCGTCTGGAGACCTAAGTCTCTTTTATAGCTCAGAGTTTTTCCTTTCTTGATTCCGTGTAATCAACGGCAACAGCTCTATCTCTGAACTGCACGGCAATGATTCACTCTTTCCCTGACTTCTCGCTCAAAACTGAACCCAATCCTTAATAACTCGTGACCCAAACTCAGTTTAAAGTCTCAACTTCTAAATATGAGTCCTAGCCTTGCCAGAAACTCCTCAAACATAGCCATTGAACCAATGCCAGGAGCTGCACAGAATCACGGCAGAACTAGTGGTGTCTTCACTGCTTTCTCGCTGCCAGAATTGCACCCATTACCCTTGTAATCTCGAGCACAAACTCCATATACTTGCTGTACACTCAAATTCAGAGAGAACCCAACTTTTCCTTGTTAATATGCCCTTCTAAACTTCATAAATTATCGCCATTAGCCATTACAATCAACAACAAACCAACAGCAGCAATTCTAAATTTCATTCACATTCCATCATCTCTCTTGAATTCGAGATACACCCAAGTTCCTTCTTTGCTTCAACTTGAAAACCTTCTCCTATTTCTTATCAAATACCCACCAGAACCCATGAAACACTAGGAGAAGGTAAGATGGTTGCAGCTGGAATTTCAGTTGTGAAGAAAATACTCGTTCAGGCCTTTACACAAGCAAGTTGCAGGCGTAGCAGAACAAAGTTTGTTGTTGTTTTTGTTCTCTTTGTATCGACTTTCCAATTCCCTGCAAACACGATTTTAATACAAACTCGTATTCCTCATCATTCACAAACACTAAACCACACATTTATCATCACAATTCAATGGAAGTTGCTCCTTCTTCTTCCATGGTTTCTCGACTGCAATCTTCCCTGGTTTCTCGACTGCAATACCCAGACTAAATCCTTATCAGTTCGAACTACACGCTCCTCATTTTCCTGAACTTCCGAACCTCTGTAAACCCAACAAGGCCCAACAGACCTGAGCTTGCCGGCGTGAATGAGCTTGGCTGTAAGAACTGGTGCACCTCTTGCTGAATTGGGTAGTAGTAATAGTGATGGACTCGACCTAGTTGCTGTCTAAGCATTTCATTGGCAGCGTGTCTGCCTTCAGTGATTTTTTAATGACTGCCCATAGTAGCACTTCATGAAACAATACGCTCCCCCTAGTAATTCCTCAGTTCCTTTGTAAAACTGGTTTTCCCCTAGTAATATGCAGAAACAGTTGGGATGCCCTTAGTACTTGATGGTTTTCGCCATGTTTGGAGACTAACATCCCTCTAAGCTCCAAGCCATTAACAACCAATGTTGTTAGGTGATGCCATAAGCTTCTATTTTTCTTCTTTTGCTTCCTATGACTCCAAAATTCCTGCAAAATGAAAAACAAGCGTAATATACATAATTCACAAGAAAAATAGCAAAGAAAACATAACCAATAGATAATAAATCAAGGTGTTTATGACACCTATCAGATGGGCAAAGTGAAATTGCAAGAAGAACGGCGGCAAACGACAACCTATCCCAGATGAAGGGATGAGGCAAACATCGGGGGTCCTACCGCTTTATGGCATGCCGTTACCGGAGCCTACTCTTGTTACGCATCCTCCTGCAGCTAACGCAGGGTTTCCCAATACCTTAGCTCCTATCGGAAGAGGTTTGGGAAACTTGACAGAGATACAAATCGACCCTGATGCTCCAATCATTGAAAAAGGAGTTTAAGATTCAGAGGACCTGGCTGATAGCACTCCTCAAGGTAGTGGAGCTCCTAACGAAGAGCAAATGACAGCTGTTAATGGTGGATTTTCAACAAAGGCTAAAATCGTAAAATCATAATTTTGCATATTTTTGACACGGCTTCAGACACGTATGTGAAATTCATATTTTAGGATTCATACGTGAAAGCTCATTTCACAATCTCTGACTGAGTGTACAACCTCTCAGAGCATGCATGAATATGTGATCCTTAAAGCCTCTCAACTGAGCTTTCAATACTTCGTATATTTCATCAACACTTCTGTATAGAATCGATAGTGATTTGACGGTTCCTAGACATATTGCATGCTAGTATAGAGCGTTAACGTCTTCAGGATGTCTCAGTGTTCCCTGACTATACATAATTAATATTCAGAACGAGTTTGATGTCTCTACCATCTCATACCTCAATTCTCGAATAAACATAACGCGCGTAGACATATTTCATGTTAGTATAGAGCCATTCGCAGATTATTTCTAGTGCAATATACATAAATTGAATTCCTATAAAATAATCTATTTTATCTCATTACTCCGTTCCATGGCTCTTTCTCAGCTGAATTCTATAGATTAGCAATAAATATTCACTTTTCGGGTATTTGGGCCAGCACCGAGAAAATGGTGCGAGTGTACTTAACAATATTGCACGAGCGAGCACCCAAATATGCGTAAGTGAGCACCCAAATATGCATAAACGCGCAACCAAATATGGACAAACGAGGAAATACGAGGAACTAAGGAATAATAATAATAAAATAGGGAAGAGGTGTCACGGGAATGGGCCACCGACCGGCCAGCCGTGCCATGGACGTGGCCGGCCCCACACCTCCCTATTTCCTTATTCTATTATTATTTTCCTCATCTCTTAAAAACTCTCTCGTTTGAGCAAAACTCCTAGTTTCCATATTTTTCCAAATATTGCTCAACTCTCCTAAAACCTAATCCACGACTATTAGGTTTTCTTTTATTAATAATATTATTTTAATATTTCACAATATTGGACGCACGCGCGAGGAAGTATGGAGACCTATGCAAAATAGGAGAAGAAAACAATAATAATGAAAAAGAACTAAAGAGGTGCACGCATGGGACTGGGCCGTGGCCAGTCCCACGTCTCTCCATTTTTTTAAAATCTTATTTTATTATTTTTCCTTATCTCTTGAAAACTCATTGTTTGAGCAACTTCCTCGTTTGAGCAAAACTCCTAGTTTTCCATATCTTTTCACACAAGTTGAAAAATAATAATAAAAAATAAGGAAGATCGTCACGAGACCGGGCACACCGGCCGGCCGGCCATGTCACGGCCGTGGCCGGTCCCACACCTCTCCAATCCCCTATCTTATTATTATTACTTCTCTCATCTCATGGAGACTCCCTCGTTTGAGCAAACCATTAGTTTTCATATTTTTGCTCAAACATCCAAAAAGTCAAAAAATCAAATGGTCCACGACCGTCCAGGCTTCTCCCAAAACATATTAAAATATTATTATTTTAATATTCTAAAAATATTGGTCGTTCGAGCAAAGTCCTACTTGTTTTTTGAGAGTTTCAGTCAAGATCAAACTCTTCTGAAAATCCAGAATAGTGCTCGAACGAGCAACAAAATACCTAAAATTCTCAGGAATGCACATGCGAGAGTCATGGATGCCCGTGCACCACCATGACCGGACCTGGACGGTCCCTTGGCCATCATGGCCGGCCATTCCCATGTTTCTCCATTATTATTTCAGTAATAATAATTCATATCTTTCATGATTCTCCAATAAATCCTCGTTCATGCAAATTCCTCCGCACGAGCGTCCATCCAGCATCAATGGCCGGATCTCATGCCCATTGGTTGGACGACATTCCTTGACCCCCATTGGACAACTCTCGATCCTCATCATTCAGGTTTTCCAAAATTAGGGTTTCAAATTTACGATAATTCGATAATTTTTTTATTGATCCAGCAATCAATATTTTAATTTATATTTAATGTTTAGTCCTGTTACTAACATTTTTGCTCGACTGAGCTACATGGTTCGAACGGACGACCATTCAATATTTACATGATTTCTACTTTGTCATTCGAGCATTCATGACATATTGAATCATAAACGAGCATTCTGCATAATCCAACAACATTTTTAATTTCCTGTCGAATACTCGACATTTCAGGATAGGTCCATGATCGAGCAATCTCATCGGACGCACGTCAATCCAAATTATCAGAGCATCATTATTACCTCAACTGGTAAAATGATATATCTCAATTCATCAAGACTCAACGTTTGTGCATCATCATTGTCCCAGCAGACATCTTATTCTTAATTTAGCAGTCTCAGAGCATATCTCATTTGTTCATTATTCTCGACTCATCAAGGATACGACTCATAGTTTAGCCAGTTCAACAATTGACCAATTAAATACTCATCTGCCTGGAAGACTCCATATTCATGAGACATCAATCATGTCACATGGGGGGATATTCACTAAGGTTTTGGTCTGGCGGCCTACGGAACGTGTGTACACCCACGATGAGAAATGTGAGTAAGTCGTGCAAGAAGTTGAAGGAGTTAGCAAATTAGGGGATGAACAATCAACCAATTCTCTCACGCACGTGGAACTGGTTTGACCACGATTTCCCACTTTCCCGATCTCTCACTCCAGTAACCGTCACACTTACTGGGGATGAATGTGTCTATTATTCTTGCAATATAAATAAGTTCCTGGATCCACGATTGAAACAATTTCGATCAACAAGAAATTATCACTCAATCTATCAGAACTTATCTCATCTGAACTCAACAGTTCACAAACTTACAGAAATCTCCAACACATCCACAACCCTCGATCATCATTGATCTCTCACACACTTCTCATCTTCCCTCCTACAGATCGACCCTCATCCCTCTTTGTGACCGAATTGAATATGGAACGGCCATTGTCTTGGTTTAGGACGAAGTCCTACAGATTGATCTCTCGAAATCAAAGCACTCCCGTGCAGTGCATCTATTTGAAAAAGGTTTAAGCAATTTGCTCGTTCGAGGGACCGACCGCTCGTCTCTCCACTTTTCCTTAAAAACCAGTGAATCGTTTTCACCCATCAACAGATTGGCGAACAAAGTGGGAGATTAATCTCTCGGTTGCAATCCCAATTCGTCAAAGATGGTCGATCTTAGGTCAGGCTCAGTTACAAATCATAACTCTAACCAAAACAATGCTAACACTAGCAACAACAGTGATGGTATTCCAGTCACTCTTCCCATTTCTAACAACGGCGCTACTGATACCACCCCTCAAACCAGCAATACCGGTATCCATGCTGATACCAACACCACTACAAGCAACAATCCTCTCTTCGGCCGATCCCCTGGAGAAATCAGAGAAAATCCACTTAACATAGCTGATCTCATGAAAGTTCAGGAAGATCTCGCCAAGAATCAAACAGACATGGCTACGACACAGAAAGAGTTATGCGCTTATCTCAAAAATCTCACAGACAAGTTGTCGCCTGAACAAGCTCAGCCCTAACATCAGTCAGGAAAAGGAAAAGCTAAGGAAACATCCTCAACCGCTGATCCTAAAATCTCCCCAATCCACATCCTGGAAGATGATGAAGTCCGCAACGCTGCAGATAACCCACCAGCAAAGGAACCAGCGAGTTTCATCACTCGTGAAGATTTGAAGCGCTTTCTAGAGGATCGAGGAAAAGACAATACATCATCTGTCCATCGTCACCAACCTTCATATCCTTCTGCCATACTGAATGTTCCTATTCCAAGAGGTTACACTTTTCCAAGATTTACACTTTATGATGAAACAGGCAATGCTCGAGAATATATTTCTCGGTTCTTAGAATCATTGGGAGAGCATGAGTAAAACCATGTTGTACGTTTGAAGGAGTTTTAAAAGTCTCTCACAGGAAGAGCATACACCTGGTATAATAACATCGTGCTAGGAAGCATTGCCAGTTGGGGAGAAATAATTAACGCTTTCTACAGAAAGTACTTCTTTGTTTCAGAACAAGTCACTCTCTCTGATCTGGGAAGGATGTTTCAAAGGAACAATGAACATCCCAATGATTATGTGAAAAGGTTCAGAGTTCATGCTTTATACTGTCATGATCCGAGCGTCACATAACAACAACTTGTAGACTTTTGCATAAATGGAATGACACCGATCTACAGAGCCTTACTAGAAAATCTCTGATTCCATACTTTCTCAAAACTTCATGAAGCAGGCAAACGATCAACAACTATCGCACCCGCTTTACTGGAAAGAGCAAAGACTACAAAAGTCGAGGAACCGCGGGAAACTCCAGGTAGCAGAAGCCTGATCAACAAGCAATACAGCCTCCAACCTTCTATGAATATTGTTGCTGAAGGGAGCAAAAATAAAGTCGAGGCACAATACAAGCACACTTCTCCAATATCTCAGGCTCCTCTGAAAGCCCAAAGGAATGATAATCAAACCCGAAATGCACAAATGCCGACTCAGCGTCAGCAAAATGATCAGACAGACCCAGAGTTCCCTCTTTCCATTAAAGAAGTGATCGAGTTCCTAGAGGTCTGGATCCAAGATGGTGCAATCAAATTGTCATACATCAGGAAACTACCAACTAAAGAAGAAATGGAGAATCCTCGTTATTATCGCTTTCATAGATTCGCCAATCATCCAACAAGCGACTGCAAGGTTTCGAAGTGCATCTTTAAGGAAAAGGTTGAGTCATGATAACTTAACTTGGGGACTAAATGGGTGCACAGAGACTCTCTCCCAGTCAGGACCTTCACTCTCTTTGAACAACCTGTCAAAGATGCAGTACAATCCTTGGTCGAACATATATATGAATTTCTTTATCTATTCGAAGGCACAAAGAGAAGACATGTTTGCAGCACTGAATCACATTGTGTCAGGAAGGCATCTGTTCATTCAAGAAATACTCCCCGAGCCTTCATCCGCAGACAAAGAGATGTACGACTGGGGACTTCTTACCATAGTAAGTCTCAAGGGAAATGAATTCAAGTGAGCGTTGGTCGATGTTGGTACTGCTGTCAATGTTACTCCGTTGAAAACCATCAGAGTTGCGGTATCACTCGACAAAAATCTACTCATGCCCCCATCTCAATCAGGGATCATGAAGGAATGCTCAGGGATGCTTACAGATACATTACTCTCAAGGAGAAAATAGATTCAACCTGGTAAGAAATAAAGTTTTACATAATCAGGGAGGATCCAGGATATGACATGATCCTCAGACAAGCGTGGATCCATGCCGAAAAGGAAACTACTGACATAACACCTCTAGTTGTACATCACTCTGACGAGGAAAGTTTCGATCCATAAGATTTGGTGAACATTCCATCATCAAAGAACTTGGAGGAATTTCGAACTTTGATGGGACTGAAGAAAGAACCTGGAGAAGTTGCATTGGAATTCCTATAGAGGCAAAATATTTTTTTGATTATTTTGTAAGATATTGTTCGATTGACTGTAAGCTTTGTAACAAGCCATAATTTCTCTAGTGATGACTTGATTTGAAAGTCTTATTATCTAAAGATAGTTTTTCACAAAATGCAAAGGTGGTGGTACAAGCTTTGTATTTGCAAAAATGAGGAAAAATATTTTTTGGATCATTTTGTAAGGTATTGTTCCATTGACTGTAAGCTTTGTTACAACCCATCATTTCTCTAGAACTGACTTGAATTGAAGGTCTCATTATTAAAAGCTAGTTTTCACAAAATGCAAAGGCGGCGGTACATGCTTGTATTCGAAAAAATGAGGATAAATATTTTTTGGATCATTTTGTAAGATATTGTTCCATTGACTATAAGCTTCGTAACCAGCCAACATTTCTCTAGTTGTCTTAATTTGAAGGTCTCATTATCTAAAGCTAGTTTTTCACAAAATGCAAAGGTCGTGGTACAAGCTTTGTATTTGCAAAAATGAGGCAAAATATTTTTTGGATCATTTTGTAAGATATTGTTCCATTGACTGTAAGCTTTGTAACAAGCCATCATTTCTCTATTTGTGACTTGATAGGTCTCATTATCTAAAGCTAGTTTTTAACAAAATGAAAGATGGTGGTACAAGTTTTGTATTTGCAAAAATGAGACAAAATATTTCATGGATCATTTTGTAAGATATTGTTCGATTGACTGTAAGCTTTGTAACAACCCATCATTTCTCTAATTCTGACTTGAATTGAAGGTCTCATTATTAAAAGCTAGTTTTCACAAAATGCAAAGGCGGCGGTACATGCTTGTATTCGACAAAATGAGGATAAATATTTTTTGGATCATTTTGTAAGATATTGTTCCATTGACTATAAGCTTTGTAACCAGCCATTATTTCTCTAGTTGTCTTGATTTGAAGGTCTCATTATCTAAAGCAAGTTTTTCACAAAATGCAAAGGTAGTGGTACAAGCTTTGTATTTGCAAAAATGAGGCAAAATATTTTTTGGATCATTTTGTAAGATATTGTTCCATTGACTGTAAGCTTTGTAACAAGCCATCATTTCTCTATTTGTGACTTGATAGGTCTCATTATCTAAAGCTAGTTTTTAACAAAATGAAAGGTGGTGGTACAAGTTTTGTATTTGCAAAAATGAGACAAAATATTTTATGGATCATTTTGTAAGATATTGTTCGATTGACTGTAAGCTTTGTAACAACCCATCATTTCTCCAATTCTTACTTGAATTTAAGGTCTCATTATTAAAGGCTAGTTTTCACAAAATGCAAAGGCGGCGGTACACGCTTGTATCCGCAAAAAAGCGGCAAAATATTTTTGGATCATTTTGTAAGATATTTTTCCATTAACTATAAGCATTTTAACAAGCCATCATTTCTCCAGTTGTGTCTTGATTTTAAGGTCTCATTATCTAAAGCTAGTTTTTCACAAAATGCAAAGGTGGTGGTACAGGGTGTGTATTTGATAAAATGAGGACAAATATTTTTTGGATCATTTTGTAAGATATAGTTCCATTGACTGTAAGCTTTTTAACAACCCATCATTTCTCTAGTTCTAATTGAAGGTCTTGTTATTAAAAACTAGTTTTCACAAAATGCAAAGGCGGCGGTACATGCTTGTATCCGCAAAAATCAGGGAAAATATTCTTTGGATCATTTTGTAAGATATTCCTCCATTGACTGTAAGTTTTGTAACAAGCCATAATTTCTCTAGTTGTGTCTTGATTTGAAGGTCTCATTATCTAAAGATAGTTTATCACAAAATGCAAAGGTGGTGGTACAAGCTTTGTATTTGCAAAAATTCCGCAAAATATTTTTTGGATCATTTTGTAAGATATTGTTCCATTGACTGTAAGTTTTGTAACAAGCCATCATTTCTCTAGTTGTGACTTGATTTAAAGGTCTCATTATCTAAAGATAGTTTATCACAAAATGCAAAGGCGGCGGTACACTCTTGTATCCGCAAAAATGAGGCAAAATATTTTTTGGATCATTTTGTAAGATATTGTTCCATTAACTATAACCTTTTTAACAAGCCATCATTTCTCTAGTTGTGTCTTAATTTGAAGGCCTCATTATCCAAAGCTAGTTTTTCACAAAATGCAAAG
>JAJJMB010010578.1:3161806-3183222 GCA_023531105.1 Papaver atlanticum
ATATTGTTACATTGACTATAAGCTTTGTAACAACCCATCATTTCTCTAGTTCTGACTTGAATTAAAGGTTTCATTATTAAAAGTTTGTTTCACAAAATGCAAAGGCGGCGGTACATGCTTGTATCCGCAAAAATTAGGCAAAATATTTTTTGGATCATTTTGTAAGATATTGTTCCATGGACTGTAAGCTTTGTAACAAGCCATCATTTCTCTAGTTCTGACTTGAATTAAAGGTCTCATTATTAAATGATTGTTTCACAAAATGCAAAGGCGGCGGTACATGCTTGTATCCGCCAAACTGAGGCAAAATATTTTTTGGATCATTTTGTAAGATATTTTTCCATTGACGGAAAGTTTTGTAACAAGCCATCATTTCTCTAGTTATGACTTGATTTTTAAGGTCTCCTTATCTAAAGATAGTTTATCACAAAATGCAAAGGTGGTGGTACAAGTTTTGTATTTTCAAAAATGCGGCAAAATATTTTTTGGATCATTTTGTAAGATATTGTTCCATTGACTGTAAGTTTTGTAACAAGCCATCATTTCTCTAGTCGTGACTTGATTTGAAGGTCTCATTATCTAAAGATAGTTTATCACAAAATGCAAAGGTGGTGGTACAAGCTTTGTATTTGCAGAAATGAGGCAAAATATTTTTTGGATCATTTTGTAAGATATTGTTCCATTGACTGTAAGCTTTGTAACAAGCCATCATTTCTCTAGTTCTTACTTGAATTGAAGGTCTCATTATTAAAAGATTGTTTCACAAAATGCAAAGGCGGCGGCACAGGCTTGTATCCGCAAAAATGAGGCATATTTTTTGGATCATTTTCTAAGATATTGTTCCATTGACTGTAAGCTTTGTAACAAGCCATTATTTCTCTTGTTCTGACTTGAATTGAAGGTCTCATTATTAAAAGATTGATTCACAAAATGCAAAGGCGGCGGTACATGCTTGTATCCGCAAAAATGAGGCAAAATATTTTTTGGATCATTTTGTAAGATATTGTTCCATTGACTGTAAGTTTTGTAACAAACCATCATTTCTCTAGTTGTGACTTGATTTGAAGGTCTAATTATCTAAAGATAGTTTATCACAAAATGCAAAGGCGGCGCGGTACACGCTTGTATCCGCAAAAATGAGGGAAAATATTTTTTGGATCATTTTGTAAGATATTGTTCCATTAACTATAACCTTTTTAACAAGCCATCATTTCTCTAGTTGTGTCTTGATTTGAAGGTGTCATTATCCAAAGATAGTTTCTCACAAAATGCAAAGGTGGTGGTACAGGGTTGGTATTTGCAAAAATGAGGACAAATATTTTTTGGATCATTTTGTAAGATAATGTTCCATTGACTGTAATCTTTTTAACAACCCATCATTTCTCTAGTTCTAATTGAAGGTCTCGTTATTAAAAACTAGTTTTTACAAAATGCAAAGGCGGTGCAAGCTTGTATCCTCAAAAATGAGGCAAAATATTTTTTTGATCATTTTGTAAGATATTGTTCCATTGACTGTAGGTTTTGTAACAAGCCATCATTTCTTTATTTGTGACTTGATTTGAAGGTCTCATTATCTAAATCTAGTTTTTCAAAAAATGCAAAGGTGGTGGTACACGCTTTGTATTTGCAAAAATGAGGCAAAATATTTTTTGGATCATTTTGTAAGATATTGTTTTATGGACTGTAAGCTTTGTAACAACCCATCATTTCTCTAGTTCTGACTTGAATTGAAGGTCTCTTTGCAAATGCGGCGGTACACGCTTGTATCCTCAAAAATGAGGCAAAATATTTTTTGGATCATTTTGTAAGATATTGTTCCATTGATTGTAAGCTTTGTAACAAGCCATCATTTCTCTAGTTTTGACTTGATTTGAAGGTCTTATTATCTAAAGGTATTTTTTCACACAATGCAAAAGTGGTGGTACAAGCTTTGTATTTGCAAAAATTAGGCAAAATATTTTTTGGATCATTTTGTAAGATATTGTTCCATTGACTATAAGCTTATTAACAACCCATCATTTCTCTAGTTCTGACTTGATTTAAAGGTATCATTATCTAAAGCTAGTTTTTCACAAAATACATAGGTGGTGGTACAAGCTTTGTATTTGCAAAAATGAGGCAAAATATTTTTTTGGTTATTTTGTAAGATATGGTTCCATTGATTGTAAGCTTTGTAACAACCCATCATTTCTCTAGCTTTTACTTGAATTGAAGGTCTCATTATTAAAAGATAGTTTTCACAAAATGCAAAGGCGGTCGTACACTCTTGTATCCGAAAAAATGAGGGTGAGTTATGGTCCGGGTTTTTCTCTTAGAGGCGATTTTGAGTTTTCCAAAAAAAAATAATTCACGTTTAGAATTTACTTTCAGCTTTTTTTGATCATCTAAATCAACTACGGTTGTTTTTATGAATATTGAATCATCTCAGCATGTTGCTATAACATCTAAGACTGTTAAAATCAATGAAAATCAGGGTTCTTTTGCTAATATTCCAACATCTGTTGATCTTTCCAAGTTACCTAATCCAACCCTTAAAGAGGGTGAACCTGGGTTAGAAATTCCTTTTGATTTGTTTCAAGAGGGTTGCATCATATTTCAACATAGTTTTATTGCTAGGTTAGACTTCACAGGTTTGAAGTTTTCTGAAGTTAAGAAACAACTTTTGGATCAATGGAAACTTGAATGTATTAAATTTCTTCTATTGGCTAAAGGTTTCTTCATTGTTATGCTTTCGTGTGCGGAAGATAAAGAGAAGATTCGTAATGGTCCAGAAGCAACTGTTAACCATCACTGTTTGAAGCTACTAGATTGGTATCCAGGTTTCAACCCAAACAAACAACGTTCTTCGCATGCTGCTGTTTGGGTTATGTTTCCAGATTTACCGGTTGAGCTTTGGACTGAAAAGTCTTTGCTTTCAATTGGTAAGATTCTAGGTAATCCAATTGTGGTTGATGAAAAAACTTTACAGCTTGATTATGGTTTTTATGCTTCAGTTTTAATTGATATTGATTTTGCTAAGCATATTCTAGAGAGAATTCATATAACCTCAGGTGGAAAAGAATTTTGGCAATATATTGATATTCAAAAGTATCCAAAGTTCTGTTCAAAGTGTAATATTATTGGTCATAATGATGCTGAATGCAAGAAGAAATCGACTAAAATTGATGGGAACAAAGAGAAACAACAACAAGTAGTCGTGGTAGAGAAGAATTTTAAGGGTAGTTATGATCCTAATGCCGGTAAGAAATGGCAAATCAAATCTAAAGTTGTTTTACCAGAAGTTAGTGTGGGCGTGGATGGTAATACTAATCAAATTGAACAAGATTTTGAGACGCACAAGGCTGCAATTGCCCATACAGCTCTTGCAAATCAGGAAACTATACTTTGTGCTTCAGATTCAAGTACTATTGGAGTTACTAATGATAACAGAATTGAGGCTACAGTTCAATCTAGCAATGAACAGTTGGAGAAAGAGCTTGCTATTTCTTCAAAAGAATTCCGTGAGGCTCAATTGAGGTTGATCAAGTGCAAAAACGCAATTGCAGCTAAGGAAGCTATTGTTGCACGTTCAAAACAGAATGTTGCTCAAGCTACAGGTTCTGGCGCAAAGGAAGGAACTGCTTGGTCCAAACAATCTACTGAATCCAGGCCGGATTTGGTTAATAAGTCTGTGACCAAACATGGTTTGGAAAACATGTCCGTGCACAAACAGGAAGCTAGGTCCGTGACAAAGCCAAACTCTAATTTGGAAAACACTTCCGTGTACAAGCCAAACCTTGATTTGGAAGCCGTGAACAATAATTCAAATTTGGAAAGTACGGATTTGGTTGATAAGTCCGTGACCAAACATGGTTTGGAAAATACTTCCGTGACAGATTTGGTGTCCAAACCAAACTTGGAAAGCTTGACCGTGTCCAAGCCAAATTTGGAAAGCAAGACTGCTTCAACTAAAGTTGGGATGCCAGTTAAGGAAAATAATGATCCTACTGATGGTTGGACGCAAGTAAAGGGTAAGCACTCATCTTCTAAAGAAAAAACCAAAGGAAAAGGTACTCCTTTTACTTTTAAGTCTATTGGGGATGGTTTAACACCTATGGTGGATGCTTTTCTCAGTTCTGAAATTGTAGTTAACAAAAATCAATTTGAAACTCTTAGCGCTGAACTTGGTTTTAGGGATGATAAGGGGGAAGTTCAGCAAAGTGTTGTTGAAAACTTAGATGAGGGGAATGAAGATTTAGACGCGGCTAGTATGGCAGCTGAAGTTAAAAATTCTAAAGAATGAGGTATGGTTAGTGATCACAATAAAAACAAGAATAGCAATGTTTTAAAGATTGATAATTCTACAAATTTAGTTGAGAGCTCAACTGAAACTGTTGATGCAGAAAAGAAGAAAGCTTTTCTTGACAGATTAGAGGCTCTAAGGCAACAAAGGACAGAAAATATTCTCAATGAGGAGGAGCTTGCATAGGTTGGCAACATTAAGAATGATGAAGTCTGGACTAACATCATTAGAAATCCAGCCTATATAAAGGAGTTTTTTTAAAGAAAAAAGGAAGTTGTGGGAGAGAGTTTCAACAAAGAAAAAACCTCAAACTCCTATTAAGCTTGTTCCTGGTGGTAATTATGCTTCGGATGAAGGTGAATATGATGATATTTATGATGATGAGTATAATGAGTTTTATGGAGACCCTGATGTTTTGGCGGAAATCCTTGTTGGTCTCCAACCTAAGAAGAGAAATTTTAGGGTGGGAAAGGGGCGCAAACGTTGTTAATTTCCTATTTTTCTTCTTTGTTAGTTATTTGTGTTTAGGAGCTTATTTTATGAGTTTCAAATGCTATTTTGATGTTATTTTTTCTCCCTTCGGTTTATGGGGGTGGGAGGCCATGAGTCTCCTATTTTGTAATCCTTGTAATTACGTTTTTTTGCTTTAAAAATCCATTTTGACATAGCAAAAAAAAAAATCCGCAAAAATGAGGCAAAATATTTTTTGGATCATTTTGTAAGATATTGTTCCATTGACTGTAAGCTTTGTAAAGGTGGTTATCTAAAGCTTCAATTGACTGTAAGCTTTGTAAAATCATTTTGTAAGATATTTCTCTATTTGTGACTTGATTTGAAGGTCTCATTATCTAAAGCTAGTTTTTCACAAAATGCAAAGGTGGTGGTACAGGCTTTGTATTTGCAAAGATGAGGCAAAATATTTTTGGATAATTTTGTAAGATATTGTTCCATTGACTATAAGCTTTGTAACAAGCAATCATTTCTCTAGTTGTAACTTCATTTGCAGGTTCCATTATATAAAGCTAGTTTTTCACAAAATGCAAAGGTGGTCGTACAAGTTTTGTATTTGAAAAAATGAGGCAAAATATTTTTTGGATCATTTTGTAAGATATTGTTCCATTGACTGTAAGCTTTGTAACAACCCATCATTTCTTTAGTTCTGACTTGATTTGAAGGTATCATTATCTAAAGCTAGTTTTTCATAAAATGCAAAGGTGGTGGTACAAGCTTTGTATTTGCAAAAGTGAGGCAAAATATATTTTGGATCATTTGCAAGATATTGTTCCATTTACTGTAAGCTTTGTAACAACCCATCATTTCTCTAGTTCTGACTTGAATTGAAGGTCTCATTAATAAAAGATTGTTTCAAAAAATTCAAAGGCGGCGGTACATGCTTGTATCCGCAAAAATGAGGCAAAATATTTTTTGGATCATTTTGTAAGATATTGTTCCATTGACTGTAAGCTTTGTAACAAGCCAACATTTCTCTAGTTGTGACTTGATTTGAAGGTCTCATTATCTAAAGATAGTTTTTCACAAAACGCAAAGGTCGTGGTACAAGCCTTGTATTTGCAAAAATGAGGCAAAATATTTTTTGGATAATTTTGTAAGATATTGTTCCATTGACTGTAAGCTTTGTAACAAGCCATCATTTCTCTAGTTGTGACTTGATTTGAAGGTCTCATTATCTAAAGATAGTTTTTTACAAAATGCAAAGGTGGTGGTACAAGCTTTGTATTTGCAAAAATGAGGAAAAATATTTTTTGGATCATTTTGTAAGATATTGTTGACTGTAAGCTTTGTAACAACCCATAATTTCTCTAGTTCTGACTTGAATTGAAGGTCTAGTTATTAAAAACTAGTTTTTATAAAATGAAAAGGTGGTGGCCGTACACGCTTGTATCCGCAAAAATGAGGCAAAATATTTTTTGGATCATTTTGTAAGATATTGTTCCATTGACTGTAAGCTTTGTAACAACCCATCATTTCTCTAGTTTATACTTGATTTCAAGGTCTCATTATCTAAAGCTAGTTTTTCATAAAATGCAAAGGTTGTGGTACAAGCTTTGTATTTGCAAAGATGAGGAAAAATATTTCTTTGATCATTTTGTAAGATATTGTTCAATTGACTATAAGCTTTGTAACAAGCCATCATTTCTCTAGTTGTAACTTGATTTGAAGGTTCCATTATATAAAGCTAGTTTTTTCACAAAATGCAAAGGTGGTGGTACAAGCTTTGTATTTGCAAAAATGAGGAAAAATATTTTTTGGATCATTTTGTAAGATATTGTTCCAGTGACTGTAAGCTTCGTAACAACCCATCATTTCTCTAGTTCTGACTTGATTTGAAGGTCTCATTATCTAAAACTAGTTTTTCACAAAATGCAAAGGTGGTGGTACAAGCTTTGTATTTGCAAAAATGAGGCAAAATATTTTTTGGGTCATTTTGTAAGATATTGTTCCATTGACTTTAAGCTTTGTAACAACCCATCATTTCTTTAGTTCTGACTTGGATTGAAGGTCTCGTTATTAAAAACTAGTTTTTACAAAATGCAAAGGCGGTGGCCGTACACGCTTGTATCCGCAAAAATGAGGCAAGATATTTTTTTCATCATTTTGTAAGATATTGTTCCATTGACTGTAAGCTTTGTAACAATCCATCATTTCTCTAGTTTATACTTGATTTAAAGATCTCATTATCTAAAGCTAGTTTTTCGCAAAATGCAAAGTAGGTGGTACAAGCTTTGTATTTGCAAAGATGGGGCAAAATATTTCTTTGATCATTTTGTAAGATATTTTTCTGTTGACTATAAGCTTTGTAACAAGCAATCATTTCTCTAGTTGTAACTTGATTTGAAGGTTCCATAATATAAAGCTAGTTTTTCATAAAATGCAAAGGTGGTGGTACAAGCTTTGTATTTGCAAAAATGAGGCAAAATATTTTTTGGATCATTTTGTAAGATATTGTTCCAGTGACTGTAAGCTTTGTAACAACCCATCATTTCTCTAGTTCTGACTTGATTTGAAGGTCTCATTATCTAAAGCTAGTTTTTAACAAAATGGAAAGGTGGTGGTACAAGCTTTGTATTTGAAAAAATGAGGCAAAATATTTTTTGGGTCATTTTTTAAGATATTGTTCCATTGACTTTAAGCTTTGTAACAACCCATAATTTCTCTAGTTCTGACTTGAATTGAAGGTCTCGTTATTAAAAACTATTTTTTACAAAATGCAAAGGCGGTGGCCATACACGCTTGTATACGCAAAAATGAGGCAAAATATTTTTTTGATCATTTTGTAAGATATTGTTCCATTGACTATAAGCTTTGTAACAATCCATCATTTCTCAAGTTTATACTCGATTTAAAGGTCTCATTATCTAAAGCTAGTTTTTAGCAAAATGCAAAGTAGGTGGTACAAGCTTTGTATTTGCAAAGATGGGGCAAAATATTTCTTTGATCATTTTGTAAGATATTTTTCTTTTGACTATAATCTTTGTAACAAGCCATCATTTCTCTAGTTGTAATTTGATTTAAAGGTTCCATTATATAAAGCTAGTTTTTCACAAAATGCAAAGGTGGTGGTACAAGCTTTGTATTTGCAAAAATGAGGCAAAATATTTTTTGGATCATTTTGTATGATATTGTTCCAGTGACTGTAAGCTTTGTAACAACCCATCATTTCTCTAGTTCTGACTTGATTTGAAGGTCTCATTATCTAAAGCAAGTTTTTAACAAAATACAAAGGTGGTGGACAAGCTTTGTATTTGAAAAAATGAGGCAAAATATTTTTTGGGTCATTTTGTAAGATATTGTTCCATTGACTTTAAGCTTTGTAACAACCCATAATTTCTGTAGTTCTGACTTGAATTGAAGGTCTCGTTATTAAAAACTAGTTTTTACAAAATGCAAAGGCGGTGGCCGTACACGCTTGTATCCGCAAAAATGAGGCAAAATATTTTTTGGATTATTTTGTAAGATATTGTTCCATTGACTGTAAGCTTTGTAACAACCCATCATTTTTCTAGTTATGACTTGATTTAAAGGTCTCATTATCTAAAGCAAGTTTTTCACAAAATGCAAAGGTGGTGGTACAAGCTTTGTATTTGCAAAGATGAGGCAAAATATTTCTTTGATCATTTTGTAAGATATTGTTCCATTGACTATAAGCTTTGTAACAAGCCATCATTTCTCTAGTTGTAACTTCATTTGAAGGTTCCATTATATAAAGCTAGTTTTTCACAAAATGCAAAGGTGGTGGTACAAGCTTTGTATTTGCAAAAATAAGGCAAAATATTTATTGGATCATTTTGTAAGTTATTGTTCCAGTGACTGTAAACTTTGTAAAAACCCATCATTTCCTTAGTTCTGACTTGATTTGAAGGTCTCATTATCTAAAGCTAGTTTTTCACAAAATGCAAAGGTGGTGGTACGAGCTTTGTATTTGCAAAAATGAGGCAAAATATTTTTTGGGTCATTTTGTAAGATATTGTTCCATTGACTTTAAGTTTTGTAACAACCCATCATTTCTCTATTTCTGACTTGAATTAAATGTCTCATTATTAAAAGCTAGTTTTCACAAAATGCAAAGGCGGCCGTACCCGTTTGTATCCAAAAAATGAGCAAAATATTTTTTGGATCATTTCGTAAGATATTCTTCCATTGACTGTAAGCTTTGTAACAAACCATCATTTCTCTATTTGTGACCTAATTTGAAGGTCTAATTATCTAAAGCTACTTTTTCACAAAATGCAAAGGTGGTGGTACGAGCTTTGTAATTGCAAAAATGAGGCAAAATATTTTTGGATCATTTTGTAAGATATTGTTCCATTGACTATAAGATTTGTAACAACCCATCATTTCTCTAATTCTGACTTGAATTGAAGGTCTCGTTATTAAAAACTAGTTTTTACAAAATGCAAAGGCGGTGGCCGGAAACGCTTGTATCCGCAAAAGAGAGGCAAAATATATTTTGGATCATTTTGTAAGATATTGTTCCACTGACTATAAGCTTTGTAACAAGCCATCGTTTCCCTAGTTCTGACTTGAATTGAAGGTCTCATTATAAAAAACTAGTTTTTACAAAATGCAAAGGCGGCGGTACACGCTTGTATCCTAATAAATGAGGCAAAATATTTTTTGGATTATTTTGCAAGATATTGTTCCATTGACTGTAAGCTTTGTAACAACCCATCATTTCTCTAGTTCTGACTTTAATTGAAGGTCTCATTATTAAAAGATTGTTTCACAAAATGAAAAGGCGGCGGTACATTCTTGTATCCGAAAAAATAAGGAAAAATATTTTTTAGATCATTTTGTAAGATATTGTTCCATTTACTGTAAGCTTTGTAACAAGCCATCATTTCTCTAGTTGTGACTTGATTTTAAGGTCTCATTATTAAAAGCTAGTTTTCACAAAATGCAAAGGCGACGGTACAAACTTGTATCCGCAAAAATAAGGCAAAATATTTTTTGTATCATTTTGTAAGATATTGTTCCATTGACTGTAAGCTTTGTAACAACCCATCATTTCTCTAGTTCTGACTTTAATTGAAGGTCTCATTATTAAAAGATTGTTTGACCAAATGCAAAGGCGGCGGTACATGCTTTTATCCGCAAAAATGAGGCAAAATATTTTTTTGATCATTTTGTAAGATATTGTTCCATTGACTATACGCTTTGTAACAAGCCATCATTTCTCTTGTTGTGGCTTGATTTGAAGGTCTCATTATCTAAAGCTAGTTTTTCACAAAATGCAAAGGTGGTGGTACAAGCTTTGTATTTGCAAAAATGAGGAAATATATTTTTTGGATTATTTTGTAAGATATTGTTCCATTGACTATAATCTTTGTAATGACCCATCATTTCTCTAATTCTAACTTGAATTAAAGGTCTCGTTATTAAAAATTAGTTTTTACAAAATGCAAAGGCTGTCGCCGTAAACGATTGTATCCGCAAAAGTGAGGCAAAATATATTTTTGATCATTTTGTAAGATATTGTTCCACTGACTATAAGCTTTGTAACAATCAATCGTTTCCCTAGTTCTGACTTGAATTGAAGGTCTCATTATAAAAAACTAGTTTTTACAAAATGCAAAGGCGGCGGTACACGCTTGTATCCGCAAAAATTAGGAAAAAAATTTTTTTGATCATTTTTTAAGATATTGTTCAATTGACTATAAGCTTTGTAACGAGCCATCAATTCTCTAGTTGTGACTTGATTTTAAGTTCTCATTATCTAAAGCAAGTTTTCACAAAATGCAAAGGTGGTGGTGCAAGCTTTGTATTTGCAAAAATGAGGCAAAATATTTTTTGGATCATTTTGTAAGATATTGTTCCATTGACTATAATCTTTGTAACAACCCATCATTTCTCAAATTCTGACTTGAATTTAAGGTCTCGTTATTAAAAACTAGTTTTTACAATATGCAAAGGCGGTCGCCGTACACGCTTGTATCCGCAAAAGTGAGGAAAAATATATTTTTGATCATTTTGTAAGATATTGTTCCACTTACTATAAGCTTTGTAACAATCCATCGTTTCCCTAGTTCTGACTTGAATTGAAGGTCTCATTATAAAAAACTAGTTTTTACAAAATGCAAAGGCGGCGGTACACGCTTGTATCCGCAAAAATGAGGAAATTTTTTTTGGATTATTTTGCAAGATATTGGTCCATTGACTGTAAGGTTTTTAAAAACATATCATATCTCTAGTTCTGACTTGAATTGAAGGTCTCATTATTAAAAGATTGTTTCACAAAATGCAAAGGCGGCGGTACATTCTTGAATCCGCAAAAATTAGGCAACATATTTTTTGGATCATTTTGTAAGATATTGTTCCATTGACTGTTAGTTTTGTAACAAGCAATCATTTCTCTAGTTGTGACTTGATTTGAAGGTCTCATTATTAAAAGTTAGTTTTCCCAAAATTCAAAGGCGGCGGTACAAACTTGTATCCGTAAAAATGAGGCAAAATATATTTTGTATCATTTTGTAAGATATAATTCCATTGACTATAAGCTTTGTAACAACCCATCATTTCTCTAGTTCTTACTTTAATTGAAAGTCTCATTATAAAAAGATTGTTTCACAAAATGCAAAGGCGGCGGTACATGCTTGTATCCACAAAAATGAGGAAAAATATTTTTTGGATCATTTTGTAAGATATTGTTCCATTGACTTTAAGCTTTGTAACAAGCCATCATTTCTATAGTTGTGGCTTGATTTGAAGGTCTCCTTATCTAAAGATAGTTTTTAACCAAATGAAAAGGTTGTGGTACAAGCTTTGTATTTGCAAAAATGAGGCAAAATATTTTTTGGATCATTTTGTAAGGTATTGTTCCATTGACTGTAAGCTTTGTAACAACCCATCATTTCTCTAGTTCTGACTTGAATTGAAGGTCTCATTATTAAAAGCTAGTTTTTATAAAATGCAAAGGCGGCGGTACACGTTTGTATCCGCAAAAATGAGGGAAAATATTTTTTGGATCATTTTGTAAGATATTGTTCCATTGACTATATGCTTTTCTCTAGTAGTGACTTGATTTGAAGGTCTCATTATCTAAAGCTAGTTTTTCACAAAATGCAAAGGTGGTGGTACAAGCTTGGTATTTGCAAAAATTAGGCAAAATATTTTTTGGATCATTTTGTAAGATATTGTTCCATTGACTATAAGCTATGTAACAAGCCATCAGTTCTCTAGTTGTGACTTGATTTGAAGGTTTCATTATCTAAAGCTAGTTTTTCACAAAATGCAAAGGTGGTGGTACAAGCTTTGTATTTGAGAAAATGAGGCAATATATTTTTTGGATAATTTTTTGTAAGATATTGTTCTATTGACTGTAAGCTTTGTAAAAAGCCATCATTTCTCTTTTTGTGACTTGATAGGTCTCATTATCTAAAGCGAGTTTTTCACAAAATGCAAAGGGGGTGGTACAAGTTTTGTATTTGAAAAAATGAGAAAAAATATTTTTTTGATTATTTTGTAAGATATTGTTCGATTGGCTATAAGCTTTGTAACAACCCATCATTTCTCTAATTCTGACTTGAATTGAAGGTCTCATTATTAAAAGCTAGTTTTCACAAAAAAACAAAGGCGGCGATACACTCCTGTATCCGCAAAAATGATGCAAAATATTTTTTGGATCATTTTGTAAGATATTGTTCCAATAACTATAAGCTTTTTAACAAGCCATCATTTCTCTAGTTGGTTCTTGATTTGAAGGTCTCATTATTCAAAGCTAGTTTTTCACAAATTGCGAAGGTGGTGGTACAAGCTTTGTATTCGCAAAAATGAGGACAAATATTTTTTGGATCATTTTGTAATATATTGTTCCATTGACTGTAAACTTTATAACAACCCATCATTTCTCTAGTTCTAATTGAAGGTTTTGTTATTGAAAACTAGTTTTTACAAAATGCAAATGCGGTGTCCATACACGCTTGTATCCGCAAAAATGAGGCAAAATATTTTTTGGATCATTTTATAAGATATTATTCAATTGACTGTAGGTTTTGTAACAACCCATCATTTCTCTATTTGTGACTTGATTTGAAGGTTTCATTATCTTCAGCTAGTTTTTCACAAAATGCAAAGGTGGTTGTACACGTTTTGTATTTGCAAAAATGAGGCAAAATATTTTTTGGATCATTTTGTAAGATATTGTTCCATTGGCGGTAAGCTTTGTAACAACCCATCATTTTTCTAGTTCTGACTCTAATTGAAGGTCTCATTATTAAAATCTAATTTTAACAAAATCCAAAGGCGGCGGTACAAACTTGTATCCGCAAAAATGAGGAAAAAAATATTTTTTGTATCATTTTGTAAGATATAGTTCCATTGACTGTAAGCTTTGTAATAACCTATCATTTCTCTAGTTCTGACTTGAATTGAAGGTCTCATTATTAAAAGATTGTTTCACAAAATGCAAAGGCGGTGGTACATGCATGTATCCGCAAAAATGAGGCAAAATATTTTTTGGATCATTTTGTAAGATATTGTTCCATTGACTGTAAGCTTTGTAACAAGCAATAATTTCTCTAGTTGTGACTTGATTTGAAGGTCTCATTATCTAATGATAGTTTTTCACAAAATGCAAAGGTGGTGGTACAAGCTTTGTATTTGCAAAAATGAGGCAAACTATTTTTTGATCATTTTGTAAGATATTGTTCCATTGACTACAAGCTATGTAACAAGCCATAATTTCTCTAGTCGTGACTTGATTTGAAGGTTTCATTATCTAAAGCTAGTTTTTCAAAAAATGCAAAGGTGGTGGTACAAGCTTTGTATTTGCAAAAATGAGGCAATATATTTTTTGGATCATTTTGTAAGATATTGTTCCATTAACTATAAGCTTTGTAACAACCGATCATTTCTCTAGTTCTTACTTTAATTGAAGGTCTCATTATTAAGAGATTATTTCACAAAATGCAAAGGCGGCGGTACATGCTTGTATCCGCAAAAATGAGGCAAAATATTTTTTGGATCATTTTGTAAGATATTGTTCCATTAACTGTAAGCTTTGTAACAAACCATCATTTCTCTAGTTGTGGCTTGATTTGAAGATTTTATTATCTAAAGATAGTTTTTCACAAAATGCAGAGGTTGTGGTACAATCTTTGTATTATAAAAAATGAGGCAAAATATTTTTTGGATCATTTTGTAAGATATTGTTCCATTGACTGTAAGCTTTGTAACAACCCATCATTTCTCTATTTGTGACTTGATTTGAAGGTTTCATTATCTAAAGCTAGTTTTTCACAAAATGCAAAGGTAGTGGTACAAGCTTTGTATTTGCAAAAATGAGGAAAAATATTTTTTGGATCATTTTGTAAGATATTGTTCCACTGACTATAAGCTTTGTAACAAGCCATCATTTCTCTAGTTCTGACTTGATTTAAAGGTCTCATTATCTAAATCTAGTTTTTCACAAAATGCAAAGGTGGTGGTACAAGCTTTGTATTTGCAAAAATGAGGCAAAATATGTTTTGGATCATATTTTAAGATATTGTTCCATTGATTGTAAGCTTTGAAACAACCCATCATTTCTCTAGTTTTTACTTGATTTAAAGGTCTCATTATATAATTCTAGTTTTTCACAAAATGCAAAGCTGGTGGTATAAGCTTTGTATTTGCAAAAATGAAGCAAAATATGTTTTGGATCTTTTTGTAAGATATTGTTCCAATGACTGTAAGCTTTGAAACAACCCATCATTTCTCTAGTTCTTACTTGATTTAAAGGTCTCATTATCGAAATCTATTTTTTCACAAAATGCAGAGGTGGTGGTACAAGCTTTGTATTTGCAAAAATGAGGTAAAATATTTTTTGGATCATTTTGTAAGATATTTTTCCATTGACTGTAAGTTTTGTAACAACCCATCATTTCTCTAGTTCTAACTTGAATTGAAGGTCTCATTATTAAAAGCTAGTTTTCACAAAATGCAAAGACGGCCGTACACGCTTGTATCCGCAAAAATGAGGCAAAATAGTTTTTCGATCATTTTGTAAGATATTGTTCCATTGACTGTAAGCTTTGTAACAAACCATCATTTCTATAGTTGTAACTTGATTTGAAAGTTCCATTATCTAAAGCTAGTTTTTCACAAAATGCAAAGGTAGTGGTACAAGCTTTGTATTTGCAAAAATGAGGAAAAATATTTTTTTGATCATTTTGTAAGATATTGTTCCACTGACTATAAGCTTTGTAACAAGCCATCATTTCTCTAGTTCTGACTTGATTTAAAGGTCTCATTATATAAATCTAGTTTTTCACAAAATGCAGAGGTGGTGGTACAAGCTTTGTATTTGCAAAAATGATGCAAAATATTTTTTGGATCATTTTGTAAGATATTTTTCCATTGACTGTAAGTTTTGTAACAACCCATCATTTCTCTATTTTTAACTTGAATTGAAGGTCTCATTATTAAAAGCTAGTTTTCACAAAATACAAAGGCGGCCGTACACGCTTGTATCCGCAAAAATGAGGCAAAATATTTTTTAAATCATTTTGTAAGATATTGTTCCATTGACTGTAAGCTTTGTAACAAGCCATCATTTCTCTAGTTATGACTTGATTTAAAGGTCTCATTATCTAAAGCTAGTTTTTCACAAAATGCAAAGGTAGTTGTACAAGCTTTGTAGTTGCAAAAATGAGGAAAAATATTTTTTGGATCATTTTGTAAGATATTGTTACACTGACTATAAGCTTTGTAACAAGCCATCATTTCTCTAGTTCTTACTTGATTTAAAGGTCTCAATATCTAAATCTAGTTTTTCACAAAATGCAAAGGTGGTGGTACAAGCTTTGTATTTGCAAAAATGAGGCAAAATATGTTTTGGATCAGTTTGTAAGATATAGTTCCATTGACTGTAAGCTTTGTAACAACCCATCATTTCTCTAGTTCTGACTTGATTTAAAGGTCTCATTATCTAAATCTATTTTTTCACAAAATACAGAGGTGGTGGTACAAGCTTTGTATTTGCAAAAATGAGGAAAAATATTTTTTTTATCATTTTGTAAGATATTTTTCCATTGACTGTAAGTTTTGTAACAACCCATCATTTCTCTAGTTCTAACTTGAATTGAAGGTCTCATTATGAAAAGCTAGTTTTCACAAAATGCAAAGGCGGCGGTACAAGATTTATATTTTCACAAATGATGCAAAATATTTTTTGGATCATTTTATAAGATATTGTTCCATTGACTGTAATCTTTTTAACAAGTCATCATTTCTCTAAAACTGACTTGAATTGAAGGTCTCATTATTAAAGGCTAGTTTTCACAAAACGCAAATGCGGCAGTACACGCTTGTATCCGAGAAAATGAGGCAAAATATTTTTGGGATCATTTTGTAAGATTTTCTTCCATTGACTGTAAGCTTTGTAACAAGCCATCATTTCTCTAGGTGTGACTTTATTTGAAAGTTACATTATCTAAAGCTAGTCTTTCTCAAAATGCAAAGGTAGTGGTACAAGCTTTGTATTTGCAAAAATGAGGAAATATATTTTTTGGATCATTATGTAAGATATTGTTCCATTGACTATAAGCTTTGAAACAACCCATCATTTATCTAGTTGTAACTTGATTTGAAGGTTTCATTATCTAAAGCTTGTTTTCACAAAATGCAAAGGCGGCGGTACAAGATTTGTATTTTCACAAATGATGCAAAATATTTTTTGGATCATTTTGCAAGATATTGTTCCATTGACTGTAATCTTTGTAACAAGCCATCATTTCTCTAGTTCTTACTTGATTTAAACGTCTCATTATCTAAAGCTAGTTTTTCACAAAATGCAAAGGTAGTGGTACAAACTTTGTAATTGCAAAAATGATGAAAAATATATTTTGGATCATTTTGTAAGATATTGTTCCACTGACTATAAGCTTTGTAACAAGCCATCATTTCTCTAGTTATGACTTTATTTAAAGGTCTCATTATCTAAATCTAGTTTTTCAAAAAATGCAAAGGTGGTGGTACAAGCTTTGTATTTGCAAAAATGAGGCAAAATATGTTTTGGATCATTTTGTAAAATATTGTTCCATTGACTGTAAGCTTTGTAACAACCCATCATTTCTATAGTTGTAACTTGATTTGAAAGTTCCATTATCTAAAGCTTGTTTTTCACAAAAGTCAAAGGTAGTGGTACAAGTTTTGTATTTGCCAAAACTAGGCAAAATATGTTTTGGATCATTTTGTAAGATATTGTTCCATTAACTGTAAGCTTTGTAACAACCCATCATTTCTCTAGTTCTAACTTGAATTGAAGGTCTCATTATTAAAAGATAGTTTTCACAAAATGCAAAGGAGGCCGTACACGCTTGTATCCGCAAAAATGAGGCAAAATATTTTTTTGATCATTTTGTAAGATATTGTTCCATTGACTGTAAGCTTTGTAACAAGCCATCATTTCTATAGTTGTAACTTGATATGAATGTTCAATTATCTAAAGCTAGTTTTTCACAAAATGCAAAGGTAGTGGTACAAGTTTTGTATTTGCAAAAATGAGGTAAAATATGTTTTGGATCATTTTGTAAGATATTGTTCCATTGACTGTAAGGTTTGTAACAACCCATCATTTTTCTAGTTCTAACTTTAATTGAAGGTCTAATTATTAAAAGATAGTTTTCAATAAATGTAAAGGCGGCCGTACACGCTTGTATCTGCAAAAATGAGGAAAAATACTTTTTCGATCATTTTGTAAGATATTGTTCCGTTGACTGTAAGCTTTGTAACAAGCCATCATTTCTCTAGTGGTAACTTGATTTGAAAGTTCAATTATCTAAAGCTAGTTTTCACAAAATGAAAAGTTATTGGTACAAGCTTTGTATTTGCAAAAATGAGGCAAAATATGTTTTGGATCATTTTGTAAGATATTGTTCCATTGACTGTAAGCTTTGTTACAACCCATCATTTCTCTAGTTCTGACTTGAATTGAAGGTCTAATTATTAAAAGCTAGATTTCACAAAATGCAAAGGTGGCCGTACACGCTTGTATCCGCAAAAATGAGACAAAATATTTTTTGGATCATTTTGTAAGATATTGTTCCATTGACTGTAAGCTTTGTAACAACCCATCATTTCTCTAGTTCTGACTTGATTTAAAGGTCTCATTATCTAAATCTAGTTTTTCACAAAATGCAGAGGTGGTGGTACAATCTTTGTATTTGCAAAAATGATGCAAAATATTTTTTGGATCATTTTGTAAGATATTGTTCCATTGACTGTAAGCTTTGTAACAACCCATCATTTCTCTATTTGTGACTTGATTTGAAGGTTTCATTATCTAAAGCTAGTTTTTCACAAAATGCAAAGGTAGTGGTACAAGCTTTGTATTTGCAAAAATGAGGAAAAATATTTTGTTGATCATTTTGTAAGATATTGTTCCACTGACTATAAGCTTTGTAACAAGCCATTATTTCTCTAGTTCTGAATTGATTTAAAGGTCTCATTATCTAAATCTGGTTTTTCTCAAAATGCAAAGGTGGTGGTACAAGCTTTGTATTTGTAAAAATGAGGCAAAATATGTTTTGGATCATTTTTTAAGATATTGTTCCATTGACTGTAAGCTTTGTAACAACCCATCATTTCTCTAGTTCTGACTTGATTTAAAGGTCTCATTATCTAAATCTAGTTTTTCACAAAATGCAAAGGTAGTGGTACAAGGTTTGTATTTGCAAAAATGAGGCAAATTTTTTTTGGATCATTTCTCTAGTTGTAATTTGATTTGAAGGTCTCATTATCTAAAGCTTGTTTTCACAAAATGCAAAGGCGGCGGTACAAGATTTTTATTTTTTTGATCATTTTAAAAGATATTGTTCCATTGAATGTAATCTTTGTAACAACCCATCATTTCTCTTGTTCTGACTTGATTTAAAGGTCTCATTATCTAAAGCTAGTTTTTCACAAAATTCAAAGGTGGTTGTACAAGCTTTGTATTTGAAAAAATGAGGGAATATTTTTTATGGATCATTATGTAAGATATTGTTCCATTGACTATATGCTTTGTAACAACCCATCATTTATCTAGTTGTAACTTGATTTGAAGGTCTCATTATCTAAAGCTTGTTTTCACAAAATGCAAAGGCGGCGGTACAAGATTTGTATTTTCACAAATGATGCAAAATATTTTTTTGATCATTTTATAAGATATTGTTCCATTGACTGTAATCTTTGTAACAAGTCATCATTTCTCTAAAACTGACTTGAATTGAAGGTCTCATTATTAAAGGCTAGTTTTCACAAAACGCAAATGCGGCGGTACACGCTTGTATCCGAAAAAATGAGGCAAAATATTTTTGGGATCATTTTGTAAGATTTTGTTCCATTGACTGTAAGCTTTGTAACAAGCCATCATTTCTCTAGGTGTGACTTGATTTGAAAGTTACATTATCTAAAGCTAGTTTTTCTCAAAATGCAAAGGTAGTGGTACAAGCTTTGTATTTGAAAAAATGAGGAAACATATTTTTTGGATCATTATGTAAGATATTGTTCCATTGACTATAAGCTTTGAAACAACCCACATTTATCTAGTTGTAACTTGATTTGAAGGTTTCATTATCTAAAGCTTGTTTTCACAAAATGCAAAGGCGGCGGTACAAGATTTTTATTTTCACAAATGAAGCAAAATATTTTTTGGATCACATTGTAAGGTATTGTTCCATTGACTATAAGCTTTGAAACAACCCATCATTTCTCTAGTTCTAATTGAAGGTCTCGTTATTAAAAACTTGTTTTTACAAAATGCAAAGGCGGTGGCCGTACAGGCTTGTACCCGCAAAAATGAAGCAAAATATTTTTTGGATCATTTTGTAAGAAATTGTTCCGTTGACAGTACGCTTTGGTACAAGCCATCATTTCTCTAGTTGTGTCTTGATTTGAAGGTCTCATTATTCAAAGCTAGTTTTTTCACAAAATGCAAATGTGGTGGTACAAGCTTTGTATTTCCAAAAATGAAGACAAATATTTTATGGATCATTTTGTAAGATATTGTTCCATTGACTGTAAGCTTTGTAACCCAAAAGTTCTCTAGTTCTAATTGAAGGTCTCGTTATTAAAAACTAGTTTTTCTAAAATGCAAAGGCGGTGGACGTACACGCTTGTATCCGCAAAAATGAGGCAAAATATTTTTTGGATCATTTTGTAAGATATTGTTCCATTGACTGTACGCTTTGTAACAAGCCATCATTTCTCAATCTGTGACTTCAATTGAAGGTCTCATTATTGAAAGCAAGTTTTCACAAAATGCAAAGGCGGCGGTACACACTTGTATCCGAAAAAATGAGGAAAAATATTTTTTTATCATTTTGTATGATATTGTTACATAAACTATAAGTTTTTAACAAGCAATCATTTCTCTAGTTGTGTATTGATTTGAAGGTCTCATTATCCAAAGCTTGTTTTTCACAAAATGCAAAGGTTGTGGTACAAGCTTTGTATTTGCAAAAATGAGGCAAAATATTTTTGGGATCATTGTTTTAAGATATTGTTTCATTGGCTTTAAGCTTTGTAACAACCCATCATTTTTCTAGTTCTAACTTGAATTGAAGGTCTCATTATTAAAAGCTAGTTTTCAAAAACTGCAAAGGCGGCGGTACGCACATGTATCTGAAAAAATGAGGCAAAATATTTTTTGGATCATTATGTAAGATATTGTTCCATTGACTGTAAGCTTTGAAACAAACCATCATTTCTCTAGATGTGACTTGATTTGAAGGTCTAATTATCTAAAGGTTTTTTTTCACAAAATGCAAAAGTGGTGGTACACGCTTTGTATTTGCAAAAAATGAGGACAAATATTTTTTGGATCATTTCGTAAGATATTGTTCCATTGACTGTAAGCTTTGAAACAAGCCATCATTTCTCTAGATGTGACTTGATTTGAAGGTCTCATTATCTAAAGGTATTTTTTCACAAAATGCAAAAGTGGTGGTACACGCTTTGTATTTGCAAAAATGAGGCAAAATATTTTTTGGATCATTTTGTAAGATATTGTTGCATTTACTATAAGTTTTTAACAAGCCATCATTTCTCTAGTTGTGTCTTGATTTGAAGGTCTCATTATCAAAAGCTAGTTTTTCACAAAATGCAAATGTGGTGGTACAAGCTTTGTATTTGAAAAAATGAGGCAAAATAATTTTGGATCATTTTTTTAAGATATTGTTTCATTGGCTGTAAGCTTTGTAACAACCCATCATTTTTCTAGTTCTAACTTGAATTGAAGGTCTCATTATTAAAACATAGTTTTCACAAACTGAAAAGGCGGCGGTACACACTTGAATCCGAAAAAAATAGGCAAAATATTTTTTGGATCATTTTGTAAGATATTGTTCCATTGACTGTAAGCTTTGAAACAAGCCATCATTTCTATAGATGTGACTTGATTTGAAGGTCTCATTATCTAAAGGTATTTTTTCACAAAATACAAAAGTGGTGGTACAAGCTTTGTATTTGAAAAAATGAGGAAAAATATTTTTTGGATCATTTCGTAAGATATTGTTCCATTGACTGTAAGCTTTGAAACAAGCCATTATTTCTATAGATGTGACTTGATTTGAAGGTCTAATTATCTAAAGGTTTTTTTTCACAAAATGCAAAAGTGGTGGTACAAGCTTTGTATCTGAAAAAATGAGGCAAAATA
>JAJJMB010010581.1:3387-21116 GCA_023531105.1 Papaver atlanticum
TGTCCCTTTGGTACCTTTGCGTATAGACGCATGCCTTTCGGGCTATGTAATGCCCCTGCGACCTTTCAGCGTTGCATGATGAGCATATTTTCTGATATGGTAGAACGGTTTTTAGAGGTCTTTATGGATGATTTTTCAGTGTTTGGTTCATCTTTCGATGAGTGCTTGCATCATTTGACATTAGTGTTGACTAGGTGTAAGGAAAAGAATTTAGTGCTTAATTGGGAAAAATGCCATTTTATGGTTAAATCAGGAATTCTGTTAGGGCACATCGTATCTTCTAAGGGTATAGAGGTAGACAAAGCCAAAGTTGACCTTATTAAGACTTTACAGGTCCCAAAAACCGTAAAAGATATTAGGTCATTCCTAGGGCATGCAGGATTTTATCGTCGATTCATTAAGGATTTAGCTTGATTTCTAGACCTCTTTGCAATTTTCTTGCAAAAGATGTTAAGTTTGTCTTTGACGATGCGTGTTTAGAAGCTTTTGAGAAGCTTAAGAGTTTACTCACTACCACCCCCATAGTCCAGGCACCTAACTGGAATCTACCCTTTGAGAGTATGTGTGATGCTTCAGATTATGCTATAGGCGTTGTGTTAGGACAGCAAGAAAACAAATTACTCCATGTGATTTACTATGCTAGCAAAACTCTGAATGATGCCCAACTGAACTATACAACTACCGAAAAGGAACTCTTGGCCATCGTGTTTGCCTTAGATAAGTTTAGATCCTATCTACTAGGTTCTAAGGTCGTAATCTATACCGATCATGCTGCTTTGAAATACCTTTTGTCTAAGAAGGATACTAAACCTAGATTGATTAGATGGATCCTCTTGTTGCAAGAATTTTCTCTAGATATTAGAGACAAAAAGGGTGCAGAAAATGTGGTAGCAGATCACTTGTCTAGGCTAGTTGTTGATCATTCTAATGATTCCCTTCCTATAAGGGATAGCTTTCCTGATGAACAATTGTTCTCTTTTTCCTATTCACCTTGGTATGCACATATAGTGAATTATCTTGTTACTGGTCGAATGCCTCAACATTGGGGTAAACAAGATCGTTCTAGGTTTTTAGCCGAGGTTAAGCATTTCTTTTGGGACGATCCTTATCTGTTTAAGTATTGTCCAGACCAGATAATTAGGAGATGTACACCTGAGAGTGACCAGTCCAGTATTATCTCCTTTTGTCATGAACATGCATGTGGGGGTCATTTTAGTGCTAAAAAGACTACTGCTAAGATATTGCAGTGTGGATTTTACTGGCCTTCGTTGTTTAAAGACTCCCATAGTCATTGTGTTTCTTGTGAGCGTTGCCAGAGGTTAGGAACCATTTCCCGTAGAAATATGATGCCTTTGAACCCTATTTTAGTGATTGAGGTCTTTGATGTGTGGGGCATTGATTTTATGGGTCCATTTCCTAATTCTTTTGGTTATCTTTACATACTTGTCGTTGTAGACTATGTGTCTAAGTTGGTTGAGGCGGTTCCGTGTAGAACAAATGACCATAGGGTCGTAGTCCATCTTTTGAAATAGAATATACTTACACGTTTCGGTATGCCGCGAGCTATAATTAGTGATGGAGGTTCACACTTTTGTAATAAACCGTTTGCTCTGTTAATGAAACAATATGGTATTACCCTTAAAGTAGCTACCCCATATCACCCACAGACTTGTGGTCAGGTAGAGGTCTCCAATAAGGAAATTAAGCGTATTCTAGAGAAAACAGTTAATCCTAATAGGAAATACTGGTCGTCGAGGCTTACTGATGCCTTATGGGCTTATCGTACTGCGTTTAAGACACCCATTGGAATGTCACCTTCCTGTTGAGTTAGAGCATAGAGCCTACTGGGCTATTAAGCAGCTAAACTTTTCACTTGACAAGGCAGGAGCTCACAGAAAGCTCCAGCTCAATGAGTTGGACGAGATTCGTAGAGATGCATACGATATTGCTAAGGAGTATAAGAACAAAATGAAACTTGTGCATGATAAGAATATTTTACGAAAGTCATTTTCTCCAGGTCAAAAAGTTCTTCTGTATGACACTCGTTTGCATCTATTCCCCGGGAAGTTGCGCTCTCGGTGGACCGGTCCTTTTGTGGTCCGTACTGTTTTTCCTCATGACTCTATCGAAATTGAGACACCAGATGGTAGTAGTTCTTCGAAGGTTAACGGTCAGAGATGGAAGCCCTTTTTAGAGCCTTTTCCTACAGGTGATGTTGAGGAGGTCCCTCTGGAGGACCCTGTTTACCTTGATTGACCATCGAGGTGATTTATATGTTGTATATTATTTTTGTAGGATTTTGATTCCACTTCACCCAGGTACTATCTTTCCGACTTCTCTCTTTACTGATTCCTCATGTTATTTATACTTTTGGTACTGTTCTGTAATTAGAAACATTGAGGACAATGTTAGATTTAAGTTTGGGGGTGGGGTAGAAACTTTTTGTTACTTGTTGTTACAATAAATAAACTCCAGAGCCTAGAAATTTATGCCTATTAAGGATTGCACTAACCAATCTAAGTGGATGGAAGCATTTTGGTTTAGGAGTTGAGGAACCAATCTGATTAGATGGAAACATCTAAAAGAGTCTATTCATAAAAGCACAGAGCTCAGGTGTTAGAAATAACATGATAGTTTCGCCATATCTCGTTGAGTCCTTTTCATTTCTATTTTTATTTTATTTTAAAAATATGTTTCTCTAAGTGATTAGGTGGGGCTCACGATTCAAATTGTTACCAATACTAGGGTGAAATAGAGTGATTGACCAACTGGAATAAATATTAACACTTGGATAGCAATATGTGTGTGTTCTCCCTGTCTCCGTCGCCTAAACAAGCGTAGAACGCAGGATCCACGGGAATTATCATGTAATCTGCTGACAAGAATCCAAAAGATCTAATCATGTCGTTAAAAAAATAAAAAAAATAAATAAATAAAAAATAAATAAATAAATAAATAAATGTGTGTTCAATAAATCGACCGCTGGTTCCCTTGTATATGCCAGTCGAGTTGATCTAGAATTAGGATTATCGACCACGTGTTCCCTTGTATATGCCAGTTGTGTTGATATTAGTCAGACCGGTATCTCAGTCCATTAGGATAGGTTCATCTTGGTGGAGGCCTTCAGACAGATATGAGAAAACACCGTTCACCTAGTCAACATCAAAACCAGCAATGTTTTTCTATATCCATCTCTTAATCTTTCCATGTGATTTGTTGACTCCGGATATTGATGTCCATAGTGCAACTATCTTAGTAGAGCTCTGTCACTTATATATGAATTTTAGTACACGTGAGTGCAAACTCATATACAGCAATTGGAATTTCGCATCAGGGCACTTCCTCCCGTAATCAATAAGTATGCCAACCAAAGAGATTCTTTAGTGCATTCCAAGGTTCTGTGTAGATAGATAGGGTCTGGAGTAAAGGTTTTGTGGGTACACCTCTGGTAAACCCTCCTGAGACTATAACTCGGCCACTAGGGCCACCTAGGGGTTTAAAGGCTTGTTGCACATGCTAAGTGCAACCGACGATGCCTGCGACAGTGAGTTAGGATTTTATTTTGTAGTTTTAATTTGCTCGGGACTAGCAAATAATAAGTTTGGGGGTATTTGATAGACGCATTTATGTGTCTATTTTCATCTCTTTTATGTATGGTGTTAGTACCCATTTTTGTACTAATTTTGGTATTTTATCCCTTGTAGGTGTTTTTGGAAAAATGGGTTTTTGCGGCGAAATTAGCTCGAAAAGTGGTTTTTGCGCTTATGGGAGAAAATTACTAAGGGGCACCCAAATTACTAAGGGGAGGTCACATTTCTTCGTTTGAATTTCAAAAATGGCGGGAATATTTTCTTTTCACTGACGGATTTGTGGATGGATTGTTGATCGATTTTTATGGAGATTAAAGGGCTGAATTTGATTGGGTTTGTTCATATGGACCTAACAGGCGAGTTAAGGGTGTTGGAATGGATCCAAAGTGGCTAGAACTCGAATTGGAAGTGAAAAAAGGTTAAAAATATCACAGTTTATTTTGGGAAAGTTTCTTGGTTTATTTTTGGAAACTTACGTGAAGAAGAGGAAGGAAACTCTTTTTAGAGACTTGTTTCTATCACGGGAAGAGTTTGGACAGCTTGGATTGACTGAGTACACGTGAAACAGAAAAAAAATAAAAAAAATATCGCAACTTGCTGTGGAGGAAAAAACCAAAGTTATTCTCGAATTTTCTTTGCTCTACTATGTATAAAAGGGTTGGTTCGAGTCCTAGGAAGGTAAGGAAGAAATTAGGGGAAGTTTAGAGCCTTAGAGAAGCTAGAAAAATCATTGGAAGAGAACGCGTTTCTGCTGGTGCAGCTGTTGCCAGAGAAGACGAAGAACACAAACAGCAGAAAAAGAAAGTCGCAGAATCTGTGACCGTAACTTTCAAACTTTAAACCTTTTGTAACAATTTTTCCAACAGTTAGTTTCAGTTCGCAAAGGTTTCTCTGTAAAAGTAGGTTCTGTAACAATTATATTAGTTACAGAATCCGCTGCTTAGAACTTTTCACTCTTTTGATCAACTTTTGAACACCAAAGATGTATTTTGAGCAAGAGATTAATATGAGGAGCTAAACCCCTTAGCCGAGGCGACGGAGGAAGCCACTATTCCATGAAAAGTGGTATAGTTCTATTTTAATTATTTATTGCAATTATTTTACATGATTTTTTGCATAGAATTTAAAAGAAAAATTGGTTTTTATTGAGTAGTTGTGAAGCGTTTTGATGGGACATGCTTAGTTTTAATACTTTTGATGTTTCATGCTTCGTGCTTACAATTATTACTTCAAGAACCATATTAGAGGCAAATATTAGAGTCAACTTAAAGAAAAATATTGCATGAATATTGATTAGAGTTTATCAATTAATTGGTCAATGGTGGAATCCAAAGTCTCGGTGTCTTTTTTATAATTTGATACAATTTTATTTTATTTTGAGTCTAAAAAAAATCCTTCACAAGTTCGAGCAACGAACCTTTTCACCACTATTTTTACTACAACTAAAACTCACATCAGCTATGCAAGCCAGTCCTGGACTCAATCCTTGAATTCTTGGTGTCTGCTTAGAACACATTGTTTAAAAAGATTGATTAATCGACGATGAATTTTTTTTCGAATCGACGATTAACGTCGATGTCTACGAAGAAGAAGAAAAGAAGAGAAGAAGAAGAAGATGAAGAAGAAAAGAAAAGAGGGGTTTTGAAATTGATTTTAGGTTTTAATTTAGTGGGTTAGATTAGTGGGTAGTGGTTAAATTAGTGGGTTATTAGGAATAGTTATAACCTTAATTAGGATAAGGGCAGATTAGTCTTTCCTAATCTTTTAGGACACCCCTTAAAATTTAGGGTGGACATTTGAATAACAAAGTAGTCCCCCACTGTTTTGGGATAGTCACCAAAACATCGTTCTAATTGTAAGTAGCATTGGTTCTAGGTAGTCTTTGGGCTACTTGGTATGCCCTTTTTTCTGTAAAGGTGCATAGTTAGTTGTGGACTTATGTTCATGGGGCTTTCTTACTTTACGTAAGAATAGCGATTGTTGAATGCCCTTTTATTGTAACTAGTAGGTAATCCGTGCTACGCACCGGGGCCAATAGGAGTGTGGCGGGGTTTCGCCCCGTGCCCGTGGTCAAATGCATTAGATTCTTTTTGAACAGTCATTGATTAGTTTTTTATTTTTAAGGGATAGGAGAACTCTAAAGTCCTTTAGGTATATAATGATTTGATGATTGAGATTTGGCATGATAAACTTAAATTCATGTAGTATTATTTTATCACCAGATATTAAAATAATTAAAAAGAAATCGATTCCATAAATTTTGGATTTCGAATAATTAAACTTTATGTTCCTAGAATTATTTGTAGTTAAACACAATTATCTCGTCGGCATTTATTAAACGAAAAAACTATACATATATATAGAAATAGATTTGCCTATCTGACTATTCGTTGTGACCATATTTATATATAAGAACCACGTATATGTCATATGTCACAATTTCCACGCGTGGTTAGCCTCATTCAGCCACACAAACTGTATTGCAAAATAATCAAGGTGGGCGATCGATGTATCAAAGTGGAAAAAGTAACTAACACATATGCACTTCATGAGCAAAACAAAACATCCAGATTACATGCCTAATTTTAAAAACAACAGCATCACCATTTTTAAAATCGCATAATAGCCTTGTAGTGTAGAATTGATACCCACAACATTTAAAGAACCTCTTCCAAAACCATAAATAACAACATGCTTTAAGAGACTAATAAACAAAACTGTTCCATGCAAAACTAAATTAAAACACATGAAGCAAAAAAAAAGAAACAAAGAAAAAAAAAAGCAAAAAACTAAGTATAAAAATTAAGCTGTAAGATCTCGTACACATTGGCCACTTGGTTCTTTAAAAGATATGAATAACAAAATTGGTGAAAAACATAAGCAATCACCTTAAGCATTCTTCCCACCGAAGATAAGATCAACAAATGTGCCTGTCAGTGTCGGTTCAAGCAAAACCTATTTAACCAAGCAAGAAAAAGAGGCTAATTATCAATATACCATGCATACTAATTATATCAAATAATTATCCAAAGATTATATTATCTGTACATCCAAAACATAATGTACAGGTCTTTGACCCGTTAACGACTTTGAAAATCCACTTTCACAGCATTCCAATGTCTTTGCATAGATGTATTCTCCATGGAGTCTAGATGTTGCTCACATTTATTTCGTGAGAATTCCTGTAGCATGTGCGTGTGTACTGATTCTATATCCTTTACATATCCATAGAGTGAAAGACACCAACACCCTTCTCGCTCTTGATACAGTCTTTTTATGATCTGATATCCCAAAAATACAATCATCATTTTGTCAATTTCCTTGAAATTGACAACCTTAATTCTAAGCAAAAAAATAAAATAAACAACATCGATAATTTTCATAATGGTCATTTAAAGTTCAAATAATTTTTGAGTTTTGATGTACCTAGTAGTAAGCAGTAGCTTAGCATGTTCCGAAATGAAGATCCATTCACCCTTGACCCTCCACACAAAATGCTTGTGTGTGTAATATATTAAGATTGAGTGATGCACAATGGAAACAAATTAAACCCACGGACGATACAAAGTACAATTGATGAATTCTTATAACCTGCCATAGCAAGAGATATAAATCGGTTAATGCATTTTGTTGAAATCCCCCAGCACCCAAGCCAAGGTCTCTACAAAGCTCGATGATATTTATCCGCGGTACTACGTGCTACCGTTTATATAAGTAGTTTCATGAAGCTCGTATATGTTGAACAAGGATGATTATACCAAAATACAACCAAGAAAAATAAACAAAAATTATCCACATGTTGTTAAAGATATTAGTAATTTGTGATTGAAATATATCTAGAAAAATCTAGATTAGTAAAAAGAAGGGTAATTCTCTAGAGTCTTCTTTCTCTAGACTAGTCTTTGGCTTAGTGGGTCAAATATTCTAGAGTTTTCTCATTTCTAGAAATCTCTTTATAGTTGGTCATGTTATGCCTATAAATAGGTAAAGATGGTTCACTTGCAAACCATCCAAAAAATCAAGATCAAAAACAATCAAAAAAACTCAAGTGAGTGAGAGTTTGGTAAGAGTTAAGTGCTAGAGTAAGTAATCCAAAGTTGCTACACTAAATCTTCTTGTAAACATTTCATCATTTCATAATTAATCAAAGCTTCCTCTTTTCAATTAACCAACCTCTTTTTCAATAACTCATTTCCAAACACATTTTCCATAAATCAATTTCCATGAACCCATCACACTTCCGCATTGCGCCAACAAATTTGGTATCAGAGCTAACTTAACCCAGTAATCCCAAAACTCTACCCATGGCAATTAACCAAAGTATTCAAGGTTTCAATTATGCCCAAAGTTTAATTCCAATTTTTGATGGTGAGAGTTATGATTATTGGAGTCTACAAATGAAGACATTGTTTATTTCTAAAGACCTATGGGATCTTGTAGAAGAAGGTTATGATGTACCTGAGTCGGCAGAAACTCTATCTTCATGGACGGATGCAAAGAAAAAAGAGTACAAAGAAAATAAGAAGAAAGATGCTAAAGCACTACTGTTTCTACAACAAGGGGTAAGCAAAGCTATTTTTCCTCGAATTTCGGTGGCCAAAACTTCAAAGGAGGCCTGGAATATTTTCAAAGTTGCATTCCAAGGTTCGGAAAAGGTAATCTCCATAAAACTACAAAATTTATGGCGAGATTTTGACAATTTACTTATGAAAGAAAATGAAACTATCCATAACTTCTTTTCAAGAGTTACTGGAATAGTAAATCAAATCAGTAGTTATGGAGATACCATAGAAAATAAAAGAGTTGTAGAAAAGATTTTAAGAAGCTTACCGTTCAAATTCGACCATATCGTCGCTGCCATTGAGGAGTCAAAAAAATTATCGACTCTCTCGGTACATGAATTAATAGGTTCATTAGAGGCGCACGAGAAAAGAATAAATAGGTTCGCGGAACAACCATTGGAGCAGGCATTTCAATCAAAAATAAATTTCAGTGAAAAGAAAAATATGGAAGCCAAAAAAGAAAGCTCCAGAGGGGGATCGTCATCAACATCACCTCACGAGAAAGGGTCGACTTCAAATCAAGGACCCAGAAATTACTACCGCGGACGTGGAATTGGAAAAGGAGGTTATAAAAACAACAACAAAAGGTACGAAAGAAATTACTCCTCAAATCTCCGTTGTAATGTCTGCAAAAAGTTTGGCCATGCAACTGAAAATTGCAAGTACAAGAGCACCAAGTGTGATAAATTAAATCACATGGAAAAAGATTGTTTGCTCAATGAAGCTAACTATACCGAGAAAAATGATTCTCAAAATCAAGTATGTTATTCCTGCCTCACCTCGCAACAAGAAGCGCAAGGTATATGGTACGTCGACAGCGGATGTAGCAGCCATATGACAGGAAACAAAGAATATTTTGTAAAATTGGAGGAACAAGAGATTCCACCGGTCAAGCTCGGGGATGGAAAGTTCCAGAATGTTGAAGGAAGAGGAGTCATATCCGTACGTACAAGGTCAGGTAAAACTCGATACATATCTGATGTTCTTTGTGTTCCTGGCCTAGCTCAAAATTTATTAAGTGTTGGACAACTTATAAGAAAAGGGTACTCACTACATTTCGAAGACAGAGAATGCACAATTTATGATAAAATTAATAAGCAATTGGTGGCAAAAGTAAAAATGTCAGCGAATTTTGTCTTTCCTCTATCTATGCCATCAATTGGAAATTGTGCAATGAGTACCAATCACATAGATGAATGCAAGTTATGGCATTTGAGATACGGGCATCTCAACGATAGATCCTTGAAGGTTTTAAAATCAAAGAACATGGTAATCGGTCTTCCTAATATCAGCGGTGGAGATAAAATATGTGAAGGTTGTATTCTTGGGAAGTTTCATAGACTTCCATTTATAAATAAATCATGGAGAGCAAGAAGGCCCCTCGAAATGGTGCACGCCGATATCTGTGGTCCGACAAGAACAACCTCACTCAACAACAGAAGATATTTTCTCCTATTTGTGGATGATTATACCAGGATGATGTGGGTGTATATTCTCGAGAAAAAGTCCGAGGCATTCACTAAATTCCTAGAGTTCAAGGCGTTGGCAGAGAAGCAAAATGGCCATCAATTGAAGGTTTTCCGTACAGACCGTGGTGGAGAATTTACTTCAAGTGAATTTATCAACTACTGCAAAGAAAATGGAATTAAAAAGGAGCTCACCGTACGATACACTCCACAACAAAACGGCGTCGCGGAAAGGAAAAATCGTACAATTGTAGAAATGGCTCGCAGTATGTTAAAAGCAAGGAAGCTACCCAACAGCTACTAGGAAGAAGCAGTCAACACGGCAGTCTACATTCTTAATCGCTCGCCAACAAAAGCAGTTCTCAACAAAACTCCATATGAAGCTTGTCATAAGAAAAAGCCTGAGGTAACTTCTTTCAGAATTTTTAGTTGCGTAGCATATTCTCATATTCCATCCCAACATAGAGAAAAATTTGATGAAAAATGAGAAAAGCTAATATTCATCGGATACAACAAAGAGTCTAAAGCATATAGACTTCTAAAGCGAAATACAAAGGAACTGGTAATTTCAAGAGACGTTATCTTTGATGAATTCAAATCATGGGATTGGAATGATGAACCAGAAAACCATGAGTTGCAACTACTCTTCGAAGACGAGCCAGATCAGCCACGTCAAGAAGATAATACTCCACCAGCAAGCCCGAGATCTCCTAGTCCAACACAACAAAGTCCAAGTTCATCTGAATCAAGTGCCCCACCTAGAAAGGTGCGTTCCTTAAGAGATATTTATGATATATCTAATTGTGCATTTATTGCACTAGAACCTCAAAAATATGAGGAAGCGGCAAAAGAAGAAAAATGGAGACATGCCATGGACGAAGAAATACGAGTAATCGAGAAAAATAAAACATGGGAGCTTGTTAATCAGCCAATTGACAAAGAAATAATTGGTCTGAAATGGGTCTACAAGACAAAATATAATGAAGATGGGTCAATTCAAAAGCACAAAGCGAGGCTAGTTGCAAAAGGATACTCCCAGCAACCAGGAATTGACTACAACGAGACATTCGCCCCAGTCGCTCGCATGGAAACAATCCGGATGGTGTTAGCTTTGGCAGCTCAACTAAAAATGAAAGTCTACCAGTTAGACGTAAAGTCGGCGTTCCTAAACGGAGAACTTGAAGAAGAGGTGTACGTGGAACAACCTCAAGGATATGCCTGCAAAGGAAAAGAAAAAATGGTATATCGTCTCCGCAAAACACTATATGGCCTCAAGCAAGCACCGCGTGCATGGAACAGAAAAATAGACAAATACTTCCGAGATAATGGATTTGAAAAAAGTCCAAGTGAGCCATTACTCTACATCAGAAAACAAGGTACGGACTTCCTAATTGTCTGTCTCTACGTTGATGATTTAATTTACGCCAGCACAAAACAAGAGATGGCAGAAAAATTTAAGAAGGAGATGATGAAAGAATATGAGATGACAGACTTAGGACTTATGCGATATTTTCTTGGGATTCAAGTAAAACAATCTCCAGAAGAAATATTCATTTCCCAAGAAAAATATGCAGAAGACTTACTGAAAAGGTTCAACCTGATAGATTGCAAACCAATTGCAACTCCAATGGATACTAATGAGAAGTTGGTAAAAAATGATAGAGCGACAAAAGTTGATCCTTATTCAGAAGTCTGGTCGGCTCACTGATCTACTTAACAAATACAAGGCCAGACATAGTCAATGCAACAAGCATTGTTTCTCGGTATATGAGCGAGCCAAGCAAATTACACTATGCTGCCGCTAAGAGAATTCTTCGGTATATCAAGGGAACAAAGAATTTTGGCATCAAGTATACAAGAGAAAAAGAAAATGATTTAATTGGCTTCACAGATAGCGATTGGGCAGGTTCTATTGAAGACCGAAAGAGCACATCAGGCTATGTTTTCTGTATGGGAACAAAAGTTATCTCTTGGAGTTCTAAAAAACAAAGTACGGTGGCACTATCATCAGCCGAAGCAGAATACATAGCATCAACAAGTGCAGCATGTGAAGCAGTATGGTTGAGAAGAATAATGACCAACCTACAACAAAGGCAAAAACAGCCGACGAATATCTACTGTGACAATATGTCTACAATTGCAATGACAAAAAATCCAGTCTTTCATGGACGAACGAAGCACGTAGAGCTACGACATCACTTTATCAAAGAGCTGGTCGAAAACAAGGAAATTGAGCTCCAATTTTATCCAACAAATGAGCAAAATGCCGACATTTTCACTAAAGCCGTCATAGTGGACAAGTTCAATCATTTTAGAGAAAAACTTAACATCACAAATTAAGAGAGGGTGTTAAAGATATTAGTAATTTGTGATTGAAATATATCTAGAAAAATCTAGATTAGTAAAAAGAAGGGTAATTCTCTAGAGTCTTCTTTCTCTAGACTAGTCTTTGGCTTAGTGGGTCAAATATTCTAGAGTTTTCTCATTTCTAGAAATCTCTTTATAGTTGGTCATGTTATGCCTATAAATAGGTAAAGATGGTTCACTTGCAAACCATCCAAAAAATCAAGATCAAAAACAATCAAAAAAACTCAAGTGAGTGAGAGTTTGGTAAGAGTTGAGTGCTAGAGTATGTAAGCCAAAGTTGCTACACTAAATCTTCTTGTAAACATTTCATCATTTCACAATTAATCAAAGCCTCCTCTTTTCAATTAACCAACCTCTTTTTCATTAACTCATTTCCAAACACATTTTCCATAAATCATCCATAAATCAATTTCCATAAACCCATCACACTTCCGCATTGCGCCAACACATGTATATATATATATATATATATATATGGAGCTGCTCACATTTTTTTCTCTAGAATTAATAGCCAACCTAAGGTTTATTAATATGCCAAATTCTTTTGGGAGGATTTTTGTAGTAATTTCATCCTATTTTATAGTAACACTAGTTCACCAATAACAATTCAATATAACTTCACAGCATACACACCAATTTCACAGCAAATTTCATGTTTACAACAACTTTGATCAGATTTAATAGAACTTAGATGTATGATTCCAGTTTCATCCAATTTTGAATGGGTAATGTGTAAAATTGCCTTAAAATTGAGCAGATTAGGGTGAAATTAAGAAGCAGATGAAACCAATTACAAAAAAAAATAAAAAAAAAATCAAAGCAAACCTAAAATTAGTAGATAGAAATGGCAATTACCCTGTTTGTGGTGATGATTAAGCGATTAATTGGCTAGGGTTTTTGGTGGTGGTGTTGATTCGTGAGGATGAAACTAATTAGGGTTTATTGGGTGGTGGTGTTGGTGCTGGTGGTGGATTTCGACGGAACAAAGAGTTGATACTTTGTGGTGGGGGTGGTGGTGAAGAAATTTTGGTGTAAAAGAAGAGGAGTTTTTGATGATGTCGATCATGGAGAAGGTGGGAGAAATTTTTATCGATGTGGAGAAAGTGAAGATAGTTTCTCTGTAAGTGCTCGATATGTTCGAGATGGAAAAGTGAAACCGATTTTATGGGATACAAACGGACAAGGCTAATGTAGTCAGTTTTTATGGAAATTTTCATCCGTCCATTTCACCATGGAAAGTTTTTACCCGGCCATTAGAACCAGGTTTTAAACGTTTCCGGACATATGACCCATTTTCTGAAAAAATAAACATTTATTGCAAATCCATGGCAGCATTTCTAAAAGCATCGAAAGCAACCTCAGCATAATGATTTTTCTTCTCAAAGAATTAAAATTTCCGATTCCCGATAATCATAGTTGATTTGCGGAAAATGAATGTTCCAAGATGAGATCCAGCGAAATTCATTAGATACAACAACATCAGGTAGATATTTTTGCACTACTTTAAAGGAAAATATATGTCTTACAGGATCCGACTTGCTTATCTAGATTTGAAGGATGAGTAGGAGCCAATGATGATGACGACATCTACATTTTTTTTTGCATATTGATTTTTCCCCTCTTAAATTGTGAAGTTCTTTACAGTTCAAGGAAATATCTCATATACAATGTAATTGTTTTCTGATGTTTTTATTTTAGTTTCTACCATAGTTTGTAAATCCTAGTACGCATACGGGTACGCATATTTTGGGTTCCCAGTTTTGGACTTTTACACAAATGTGAGAACACACCATGTTTACATCCAAAGATGGTTACATGTTCTAAACTCTCATTTCAATCATTGAAACTTTCTTAGAGGATGTTATATAGTTGTTATTCACAAACAATTTTTCATCAAAGAGATTTTCAAGTTATTGAAATAATCAACATGATTTTCGTCACGAGTAAAGATGAACTTGGCCAAAGCGAAAGCTTACCAACACATATTTCGAGAAATAGACAAGCGAGATAAACTCGGCTCGAAATAGCAAATGTGTATATTCGAAATCTATATAGCAATACGACTTACGTCTCAAAATAGGAGATAGAATAGATAGACTTTTGAGTGATAGATAAGTTCAAGTCTCCACATACCTTTTGTTGATGAAGTTCCACAAGTTCCTTGAGTAGTTCTTCGTCTTCATATGATGAACGACGTGGAGTCTAGAGATCAACTACACTTACTATCCTAGTCTGAGACTTAACTATAAGTAGACTAGAAATCAAGACTTATAGTTTTGGCAACTAAACTTTACAAACAAGCTTGAGATAACAAGCTTGAGATAGCAACGCTTGCGAGTTCGACCGAGCAGTGCTCTAACAGTTTCGTGAAAAACCTAAGGTTAAAGGAGAATCGACTCTAACTTATACACCTAAGGTTAAAGGAGAATCGACTCTAACTTATACAACTAGTATCACACAGGAGGTGTGGGGATTAGGTTTCCCAGTTGCTAGAGTTCTCCTTTATATAGTCTTCAAATCAGGGTTTGCAATCTAAGTTACCTTGGTAAGAAAGCATTCAATATTCACCGTTAGATGAAAACCAGATTAGATTCAAGCTAATATCTTTCAACCGTTAGATCGAACTTAGTTGACTTGGATTTTTCACTTTTGTCATTGTAGACCCAGCTGACCTCTTAATTAGTCGATCTCACATGTGGCACATAATCTTATCTTACCTTTGCGTTTGAGTTCAAGTTGGAGAATCTCATTCAAAGGGTGGTGAAAGTATAGAAAATGAGATTCATTGATCTAGGGAGCACTCCTCTCTGTTTATGAAAATAACGTATCTGCAAGGTTCGAGGATGAACTCTGTGGCGTTATCAATATCAACAATAACACCTGATTCGCATTTAATTGTGAGTAGCGTGTGTTTCTTTTCTTGTTTTTCTTTTAATTCGGATTTGGGTTCAGACTCTCATGATAGACTTATGTTATCATCAAAACGTTATCATCATTACAGAAGAAAGTTGGGATTTTGAAGTGGTGAATGAAGACATGGTCGATGCCTTCGATTGTATGTAGCAGGAGAGAACATTATCACTCTATAACTGCGTGTACTGCTGTTATTATTATTATTTGAAAAAATAAACTATAATCTCATATAATTGTCTGTTTAATTGATTAATCGTGGAAGTGGCAGTGATAATGGAGCTGTTAAAAATACTTATTGGTGATTTTTTTTGTCTTTAATAGAACACTTATTATCCGGTTTATTGAATCATATTTTTTTTGTTAAGAAGGTTCACGGGGGAACGATTCCCCAAAACAGCATAATAAGACCATAAAGGTTGATAAGGAAGCGAGAGGAGAACTCACAAAGGTATAACTAACTCTCTTCCCTCAGGTTTGTAAGGGTTCATATGTATAATGTGCTCAAACACTGCAATGCTAAGTAGTTACGAGGGTGGTCTATGTGATTAGAAAAATGTAGACATGTAGTAGAAAATGAGTAGATGGCATATACGATTAACTTAGAATTGTTGATCTGTTCTAAGGTATATCTTTTGTCATTCTAATTTTTGTCATTCTAAAATTTGATCAGAGTGGACTACCTGCTACTACAGAAAGTTCTGTGCGTAAGCTATAACATTTACTGTATAGTAGGTAAGCTATAACATCTATTACATGGTCAACTTCACATACGATGTATTGCATTTCATTATGTTTTCTCCCTTTATTTTGTTTGAATGGAGGTTGTCGATCTTTTAAAGTTGATTTTTTTTTCTTCTGTTTTCTGTTTTGTTGTAGAGATGTTGATCAAAGTCGGTGATCCGAAGTACATGCAATGCACACTGTAGGTGAGCCAAACATTTGCATTATGTAGTATTCATTCATGAAGCTTGCATTATGCATAGATAACTTTCATGAAACGTTTGCTACTGTTACAGGTTCTTATAATGTTCTTATAAGAAAAAACATCTATCGGGAAATTGGTGGACAAAATAGTAGCAATGCCCCTTTGAAAACAATTAAGATTTTTGCAGTTTCATTTAGCAAATTCAGTTGTCCTGTGAATATTCAACCTTTCTTGAATTTAGTTTGGAGTTGCTGACTATTTTTCTACTTCAGTTTCATGGTATTCAGTTTTGCAAGAGACTAAAGACAACTGTGCAATTTTACCAGATAGTACTTTTCGCAGAGGGGGTAAAGAGGATGTACATAGTGTATTCTGATTTATGAATAAAATATCCGAACAGAAATCAACACCTAGAAATTAGAATGATATTCCCTTACTACTGCAGTACTGAGCAAACTATGTGCCAAAAAAAGTCGGAAAATTTAATATCTCCTATTGAGGGGATTTAATCTGTTGGCTTTAAGTATTTTGAAGTTTGTTTAAGGGTACAAACCCGTCTTAATCTCTTTTTGGGTCCTCATTTTGATTCCAGTTGAGAGTTGGGTGTTTTTTAATCTCAACAAATTAATTTTGCGTAGCATGGGTCCAGAGTGATACGCCTGGCTAACCAGTTTTGGTACGGTTTCTTTTTGTGTAGATGCATGACAATGCGAAAGGGTAACTATGATTAATGTTAGTCCCATATCCAAGCGACTGGCATTTCTAAAACTCAGTGGTCCTATACACTGATAGTCTGATGCGGTGGTAAACTACATAAATAAAACGACGACATTAGGTGCTTGAAATGACAGTGTCAAGATTAAAATCATTGAAATGAATCCCAGCGCGAAAGGAAGTTAACCATAGATAAATACAGTTAGCGAGAGATAAATACTTCAAGCACTTTGTACCGGCTCAAGAAACTGTCGAATAATAACTTTTCAGCCGTTAACTTCAGATCTAAAACTAAATATGGAGCTAAGTGGAAGATAAGGGTGGTTCCCGCCTCATGCATATGAGCTGACAAATAATAAATTACAATGGCAATCAGTGAAGCACGTCGTTTAAGGACTAAGTATTTATGTAATCAAGTATTTGGTCACAATCAGCTGTGCGTGATGTTGTCTAAGTGTATTATTGTAAGGACAATAACTATGTTTTTTGCCGGATGAATAAATATATGTTTAGATATGACAACAAAAGTCATTTGTCCAGGAGTATCTGGATAGTAGTCTAAAGTTGTTTAACAATTTCTTGAACAACACCAATAATTGAATCTGTTAGATAAACTGTGTAAATAGAAATAGAAATATGTAAATAGTTAGTTAGTTTATAATTCAAATAAAACATTTCTTTGTTTTCTTGATTGTATTCCAAAAGCTTTCGTGGACATCAAAAAGAGGAGTTTTTTGGAGTTGCAGGCATAGGTTACTTGGTTTTACTATGAGCTTTTGGTTTTTTAGAACCAGTACTTTTTTCTGATAGGGTCATTTTGCCGCTTGCATAGTTCCATGGCTATCATGTCTCAACCGCATCATATCTTCTTAATTTTCCATATTTGATTTTCCCATTTTACTGCAGATACAAAAAAAAAAAAATCCTCCCAAAAGAATTTGGCAAATTAATAAACCTTAGGTTGGCTATTAATTCTAGCGAAAAGAATGTGAGCAGCTCCATATATATATATATATATATATATATATATGTATTTTTGGGATATCAGATCATAAAAAGACTGTATCAAGAGCGAGAAGGGTGTTGGTGTCTTTCACTCTATGGATATGTAAAGGATATAGAATCAGTACACACGCACATGCTATAGGAATTCTCACGAAATAAATGTGAGCAACATCTAGACTCCATGGAG
>JAJJMB010010581.1:21516-78832 GCA_023531105.1 Papaver atlanticum
AAAGTCGTTAACGGGTCAAAGACCTGTACATTATGTTTTGGATGTACGGATAATATAATCTTTGGATAATTATTTGATATAATTAGTCTGCATGGTATATTGATAATTAGCCTCTTTTTTATGCTTGGTTCAATAGGTTTTGCTTGAACCGACACTGGCAGGCACATTTGTTGATCTTATCTTCGGTGGTAAGAATGCTTAATGTGATTGCTTATGTTTTTCACCAATTTTGTTATTCATATCTTTTAAAGAACCAAGTGGCCAATTTGTACGAGATCTTAAAACTTAATTTTTATACTTAGTTTTTTGCTTTTTTTTTTTTCTTTGTTTCTTTTTTTTTGCTTCATGTGTTTTAATTTAGTTTTGCATGGAACAATTTTGTTTATTAGTCTCTTAAAGCATGTTGTTATTTATGGTTTTGGAAGAGGTTCTTTAAATGTTGTGGGTATCAATTCTACACTACAAGGCTATTATGCGATTTTAAAAATGGTGATGTTGTTGTCTCTAAAATTAGGCATGTAATCTGGATGTTTTGTTTTGCTCATGAAGTGCATATTTGTTATTTACTTTTTACACTTTGATACATCGATCGCCCACCTTGATTATTTTGCAATACAGTTGGTGTGGCTGGATGAGGCTAACCACGCGTGGAAATTGTGACATATGACATATACGTGGTTCTTATATATAAATATGGTCACAACGAATAGTCAGATAGGCAAATCATTTTCTAAATCATTTTCTATATATATGTATAGTTTTTTCGTTTAATAAATGCTGACGAGACAATTGTGTTTAACTACAAATAATTCTAGGAATATAAAGTTTAATTATTCGAAATCCAAAATTTATGGAGTCAATTTTTTTTTAATTATTTTAATATCTGCTGATAAAATAATACTACATGAATTTAAGTTTATCATACCAAATCTCAATCATCAAATCATTATATACCTAAAGGACTTTAGAGTTCTCCTATCCCTAAAAAAACTAATCAAAGGCTATTCAAAAAATATCTAATGAATTTTACCACGGGGCGAAGCCCCGTCACACTCTTATTGGCCCCTGTGCGTAACATGGGTTACCTACTAATTACAATAAAAGGGCATTCAACAATCGCTATTCTTACCTAAAGTAAGAAAGCCCCATGAACATAAGTCCATAACTAACTATGCACCTTTACAGAAAAAAGGGCATACCAAGTAGCCAAAAGACTACCTAACAACAATGCTACTTATAATTAGAATGATGTTTTGGGGACAACTCAAAAAAGGTGGGGTCTACTCTTCTATTTTGGGGTGGATATTTGAAGTAAATTTGAGCCACTCCTTAACTTAGTTTATTTCTAATACCAAACTTTCCCTTGGTGATTAAATTAATTAGTGTAATGATTAATTAATGTTAGTGTAATGATTGATTAGTGAGGTTAGATTAATTAGCCGAGTGTTTTTAGTTAATGTTTCTTGAATTGAAAAAAACTTTCGAAAAAATGAGAAATTTATAAACTGATTTCGACCATGGAAATGAAGTTCGGCTACGACATCTGAAGAACAGGTAGCCGAACTCATCTGCAAGTGTAGTTCGGCTAATGGTTCTGAAGACACAGGTAGCCGAACTCAGCTTTAATGGAATTTTTAGTTTCAGAGAAAAGTTCGGCTAGGAAAAAGAAAGTTGCGACGTAACCGAACTAAAAGTTCGGATGGTAATTTTTTTCTTGACGTAACCGAACTCAATATATAGGTTTTCAGAAAAAAGTTCGGTTAGTAGAAAAAAATTGCGACAAAACCGAACTAAAAATTCGGCTAGGAAAAAAACGAAAAAAAGTTGCGAAGTAACCGAACTAAAAGTTCGACTGGGAATTTTTTTTTGCGAGGTAACCGAACTTTTTTCTGAAAGAAAAAACTCCATTAAAGCTGAGTTCGGCTAGTTCGACAAACTGTTTCACATAATTCCTAGGCGAACTTCTCTCTGCAACTTTCATTTTCAACTCATTTTGATGATAACTTCTCATTTCTTTAACCAAAAACGAATGACAAGTAATGGGTTTGTGAGAATATCTTCGTTAATGATTTAAATTAAACTATATACATGGAAGTGGTGGTGGTAGTTGGAGGTGGTAGGTGATGGGCGGTGGTTGTGGGCGGCGGTGGTGGGAGGAGGTGGTGGTGGTTATATATATATAGATGATTATTAGGTTGGTTTTAAATTAAATTAGGTTAGGATAGGTTAGTCATTTCCACACTTTAAGACACCCCTTATAAGTATAGGGTGGACATTCATATAACAAAGTAGTCCCCAACCTTATTTGGGTAGTCCCCAAAACACCATTCTATAATTACTCAGTGTAAGAGCCCACATACAGAACTACAAACTGAAGCCAGTGAAGCCCAAGTAGTTTTACCGATATTAGCCCGTCCCAACTTAGAACCCTAGATTTTCAACAGACTCCATCGCAGTTTTCCGGCCACATCACTGCCGCCACTGCTCCCAGACCACCGATTATCTCTAAAACGAACACACTTCGCCGAATTAGAACGATAAGAAGACTGATCCAGTATAATCAGCTCCACTTCCCTAGCTGGATCTAGCCATCAGAACCATCAAACAATTGATCAAAAAAATCAGAAACACCAAAGAGCAGGAGGATGTAAAATTTTCGCAGACAACATCCTTTTGGCCGTGAGCCAGTTTAATTCCTAAATCATATGTTGGACTTTGTAAACCTCCAGCGTGCTGAAAATGAGAGAAGAGAGGAAGCTACGAAAGAGGGCAATGTTTTGGTTAGTACAGCTTCTCTCTTGTTAACATCTTTTTGAATTTTAGTGTGCTTTAATCTTTGCAAATACTTATATGCTCATCATCATGGTAATCAGAAAAAGAGCTTACCAGATGCTGACTATTTTTATTAGTTCGAACATACGTGTGCACAATCTATATTCTGAACGGTGACTTCCACGCGAAAATCATGATTTTAATCATGCGACGGTTGGTGTTGCAACCCAAATTAGATCAGTGTGAGATGGGATTATAAATGTGGAAATGACATGATCAAGCTCAGAAGAGGAAATTACCGCCAGTGTGACTGATTGCAAAATATCTTCCAGTTGTGTGACTGATCCAGAAAATCTTCCAAAAGTGTGACTGAATTTACTTAATACCTAAGATACCCTTTTATAGTCTATAAATTATAGCCCGATGTCTACACTTTATATCCCGATGTCTATACTTTATTGGCTGATTTCTACACTTTATAGCCTGATGTCTACATAGTATCCAATGTATAAACATTAGAAACATGGATGTCTACACTTATCAAACATAATATTATGCCTAGATTCTGGATGTCTACATATCTTTACATGTAGTGTCCACACATCAGTAAAAAAATGGTGGGGTATCAGTGTGTCTATATATCTGTAATGCCTACACATCCTTACCCGATGTGTACACATGTGTTGTCGATATGTATACATCTGAGGACAAACTTACGTATTTCCATAAAAGATAGAGACATATATGTCCGAAGACCTGTCAAACTCCTATTTTTGGAAGATTTTCATAAAAGGCACATTTTGTGAAATCAATCACACTTTTGGGTAAAATCCCGAACAATGAAGGATTGCAAGCCACTGAAATTAAAACATCAAACGAACAGTGGTAGGATTATCCACCTTCCACCAATGCCCACAGTTAAGAGTCATGTTTACTTAAAGAGCAAATACAGCTGACAATGTCAAGATTATCATTCTTAAGCAAATAAAGAGGAACTAGAGCTGAGGTTTAAAAACGAAACTATAACCAAGGTTTGTCATCAAAACTCAACGCGATAAAATTTTGGTACAGGTAACAACTAACAACTGAATAAGCACACCCCAGCATAAGAAAAGAAGATGTGTTTTTCTGAAAGAGGCTAATTTTGCATTTCAAATTCAAAACATTTACAAGTTTGAATTTCAGCTTCACATCATGAGAAGATCATTAACATCTCTGTGTATCATTATCTCATCACCAATTCTTTCATACACATCTACAATCATGTATTAGTTTAGCATCCCTCCCCCTAGGGTACCCAAAAAACCTCATAAGATAGACACTACCACATTCTTGCTGTCCAGCTGAAAAACCTTAACCCGATTAAAGGAATACTAGCAGCACAAGGCTCGTGTAGAAGTTGGTGGCTTTTACTAATCTGTACGGTTCAATTGAAAATTAGTAACTTCTTTCAGCGTGTCTTTCTTCTTTTCTGATGCCATTTGCTGCATTTGTAGCATACAACACTGTGTTTTTTGTTTCTACGAGACTGACTAACGTTGGAATTGGACTCAGTGTGTGGTCAGTGGAGATAACATTGGAAGGATATGCTTACCCTATAATGCCACATTCAACATTTTTACATTAGTTCTTACATTAATTCATTTGGTTACTCTCATTTTTCTCATTTACTGAAGGTGTAAAAGTTTGTATAATGTGTTGCCACCCCAAGTTTGTTTATATCCATTGCCACGAAACAACATGAAGGTTGTAAATTCTGCCCATTTTGTTTCGAATTGTAGCATCACATTATTAACATTTTTTGACATACCTAACAGTACTAGTGATGCACATGGATTTACAAACTATGGTAGAAACTAAAATAAAAACATCAGAAAACAATTACATTGTATATGAGATATTTTCTTGAACTGTAAAGAACTTCACAATTTAAGAGGGGAAAAATCAATATGCGAAAAAAATGCAGATGCCATCGGCTCCTCCTGATCCTTCAAATCTAGATCAGCAAGTCAGATCCTGCAAGGCTTATATTTTGCTTCAAAGTAGTGTAAAGATTTCCAAATGTTGCTGTAGCTGATGAATTTCTCTAGATCTTATATTAGAACAATCAATTTTAGGAAATGATGTTGTAGCTGATTCCGAGTTACCAGTAATTTTAAGTCTATGAGAGTAGAAATCATTATGTTGAGGTTGATTATGATATTTTTAGAAACACTGCCATGGATTTGCGGTAGAGATCCGTTGCTGTTTTTTTTTAGGGTTAGGGATTTAATTGAGGGATTGGGGATTGGGGAGGGGAACTATTTCTTCTTATGAAGGCTCGGAGAGCTTTAGGGTTATGATCTAACGGATGATGAGCATGTTGAGACTGACCAATAGACGGCCATGATTGTGTGTTTGTACACGTTCATTTTCAATCATTAGCTGTGAGTCAAAGTCTTACTCAAATCCAACTAAATGTTTATTTTTTTTAAAAATGGGTTACATTTCCGAAACGTTTAAAACTTGTTCTAATGGACGGGTAAAAAAATTCCGAGGTGAAATGGACGGATGAAAGTTTCCGAAAAAAAACTGACTACATTAGCCTTGTCCGTTTGTATCCTATAAAATCGGTTTCACTTTTCCATCTCGAACATATCGAGCACTTACAGAGAAACTATCTTCACTTTCTCCACATCAAAAAAAAATTCTTCCACCTTCTCCATGATCGACATCATCAAAAACTCCTCTTCTTTTACATCAAAATTTCTTCACCACCACCCCCACCACAAAGTATCAACTCTTTGTTCCGTCGAAATCCACCACCGGCACCAACACCACCACCCAATAAACCCTAATTAATTTCATCGTCACGAATCAACACCACCACCAAAAACCCTAGCCAATTAATCGCTTAATCATCACCACAAACAGGGTAATTGCCATTTCTATCTACTAATTTTAGGTTTTCTTTGATTTTTTTTTTTTTGTAATTTGGTTTCATCTGCTTCTTAATTTCACCCTAATCTTCTCACATGCTCAATTTTAAGGCAATTTTACACATTACCCATTCAAAATTGGATGAAACTTGAATCATACATCTAAGTTCTATTAAATTTGATCAAAGTTGTTGTAAACATGAAATTTGCTGTGAAATTGGTGTGTATGCTGTGAAGTTGTATTGAATTGTTATTGGTGAACTAGTGTTACTATAAAATAGGATGAAATTAGTTTCATCCAGGTTTAATCTGCAGTTTCAGCAGGTTTAAACTCGGATGAAACTAGTTTCATCCAGGTTTAATATGTGATGTAGATTTTATATCTGATAGGATGTAACTGGTTTGATCCAGGTTTATTATGTGGCGTACAGGGTTTCATCCAGGTTTACACGAGGATAAAATTGGTTTCATCCAGGTTTAATTAAGGTGTACATGGTTTTATCCATGTTTATGAAATTGGTTACATCTGGAGTTTACACAAGGATGAAACTGATTTCATCTAGGTTTAATTAGACGATATAGTTTCTAGTAATTTTTTATCCTATGATGAAACTGGTTTCGTCTGGAATTTACACGAGGATGAAACTAGTTTCATCTAGGTTTAATTTGCCGCTATAGTTTCCAATAACTAAACACACACATTCTTGATAAAGTATGCATAATCTATAGTTTTAAGTGAAAATGTTGTTAATAAATGTGTGTGTATATACTTTTGCAGCATGGTAGAGAGTTTGTGAGAGTAGTGGTGATTAATTATATAAAAGGGTCACAACATATGTTGCAGCTCGAGAGTTGCGCAAGGGATGAATTAGCATTGGCTAATAAGTACGAGGATGAAAAATCCCTCGAGAAAGTAACTGAAAAGTTTTCAGTCTAAATATTTGAAGCAACATTCTGTTATTAGTTTTCCTTTCTTAGTTACCCCACCTTTCATCGTGAGGGGCAGATCAATTTGATTTACGTTTAATTAGACTTCATATATTAAAACTTAGTTTGCATTTATTTATTTTTTGCGGCGTTTTCTACAGGCATATATGTGTTGTTTGCAGTAGCTTGGTGTTTTGAAGTTATACTGGTTGGTCTGAGATGATGGCTCAAATGGTTATACAAGAGTTTCAGTTGAGCTAAACGATGCAGGGATGCTCTGGTGGTGCTGAGTTTGATTGGTGAAGCTGAATTAGAGTACAGTTTGGATGGGAACTACAAGTGAAAGGCATAGATGGTGTTTATGTTAGCTGCAGATGTTGTTTGTGTATGAATGCAGTTGCAAGTGGCTAGTCATGATGTTTGTAGTTTCAACTCAGGTTGTGGGATGTGTTCATGGTGGTCTGGTAGAGATTTGATGGGATATTTTAGCCTAAGGGATATTTTAGGTAAACCAAATTCTTTTCTTTTTATTTTTCTGGGTGAAATATCCACAATGAATAGTTGAACAGTATTTTTTCGATTCCTGTCCATATAAACAGTATCAAATTTTGGATGTCTTTTACACCCGGGATTATGGATTTTGGTGTATTTAACCAATTTTGTGTTATTTTTTCTTTGCACTTCATCGAGATATAGAAAATCTGTTAAAATTTCGACCAAGTTCTTCAAGTTTACTACTGCTCTATAGTTCCTTCTTATTGTGAATTCCCGGCACATTAGCCAGCCATTGAGCTGTTATGTTTTAATATAGGACCACTTGCGAGTGTGTATAAATAGCGAAAAGTGATACATTTTCAATCATTTTTGTGCTGATCGAAATGAGGATGTGATGTACGTTATTAGTTTGTGCATACTTCATTCAGACCGGTAATTGTATTCCGTTAAGCCTATTGATAGATAAAGTAGAATAGCAAGTGTTACTGTTCCTTAAAATTTTATGATTTGGTTGACAAATATATCAAATTGTCTCAGATTTGCTTAATTCCGGCCAGTTCCGTCTGTTCGGTTGCTTTAAATTTTTATTTGTATGGAAAAAGTGGTAAGTTGTGCCTTCAAAAGCTTTCTTCATTTGTTCGTTTTGTGTCTGTTTCCATGTTTGCTTCTTTACTAGCCACTTATTCAACAAATTACAGCCGAAACAAAGTTCTATCAAGCATTATCTACTACACAACAGCATGGCAGCAAGAAGCACAGGTACTTAAGAGAACCATTGACTGCTAAATGAACTGAAGTTGAAAAGAAGAATAAGAGCAAGAAGCATGGATACTTAAAGATGAGCTAAATGCATCTTCAATTCAAAGACTGCAAAATAAAGCGTACATTGCAGCTCAGAGGAGAGAAACACAAAGAGGGTAATATGGAAAACTACAGGCAAAGCGCAAACCACGTACCATCAACTATAAAATTCAACAAAAGAAAATAACTAAAATTGCCGACTCTAAAATTACCGAAATATGGAAAACTACAAGCAAAGCACAAACCACGTAAGTATGAATGACTTCACAAATGGAACGAATTCAGCAACAAAAAAGCAAGGAGATATCAGTTCAAGTGTTAAGAGCTTCAAGATACATAGGTAATATTCACAACATAAAAAAAAACTAGTCTGCAATGTAACTCTTATTGACAAGCATTATCACTAAGTTTCTATTTGTGCATGGATAGGTTGATGAGGTGAGGTGAAGTGAAGCAAAAGTAGCAACAGCAAAAAGTTTAACATATCTATAGTCACCAAGACATTGACAATGTATTAAGACACTCCACTGTTTTACTGAACCATGTCAAGAAGCATGTGTTTTTAGCTCCTATCAAAACATTTGCCTGGTCATACTAATATCTCTATACTGTCACGTAAATAGGCAAGCATTATCATCACTTGTATAATTTTATTTTGATCTAAGGTTCTATCAAGCACCAAAATGAATATGTATGTAATGTATCTATCAAATAAGTAACTAACATTTATAAATCTAAAATGTACTGTTTGTAATAGCAAATAAGGTCTACAAAGAAAGTTTTCTCCAACAATTGAATGCAAGCTCTGAACTGATCTTTCTATGTGCAGATAAGAATACCCCATCAAAAAAAATCCAACTAAAACAAACTGAATACATTGAAAAACTTAAAGATTCTCTAATTCAATGATTACCAAAATGAGACCTATGCGAATCTACATTCGTCTCCCACAATCGGACACCCAATAAATTTGGTTGTAAGTTTGTAACCTCACTAGTCCATAACTGATCTGTTTGGGACGTAAATCAGCAGCAGTAGTGTTACTGCTGAGGTTGAAGTCGGAGTTGAAGCTGAATCTTGAATATCTGCATAGAAAAACCAAAATATGAATGTCACTGTTGTGGGCAAGACAACGAAATCAAACTCCATCATTTTACAGATCAGATCTTACCAGAAGAAAGGAAGATGGCCACTACATGGGCAGGATGAATGGCAGCTACATAGAATTAAGAGGATAAATCATTATAACAACAATTTCAAAGATTTGTGTCTCTCTAATATTTGATCTCAAAGTGCAAAGGTTCCCCATCTGATTTTAGAATCGGCAAGCCGAACTCCGGTTACTGGTTTTCCAGTTTTCCAATTTTCCAATCAACACCGCCTCACTCTGGTGGTCTCCAATTTCAGTCTCTTACCTTGTTCCTCATCACCTACCTTATTACAATTTCCGGAGACTTCTACTCATTATTACACAATAGAAAAAGTTTGTATTGGTAGCCGTTTTACTAAAGGCACACTTGACAATATTTTTAAAACAAATCAGAAAGTTTCCATCTCAAACAAACAGGGATACTAGGACATGCCCGTTCAATAATACAGATGATCTAGGTAAAATGTTGAGCTTTCATCATTCACCTTGCAATGAGTATAAACACAAAGGTTACGGGCAATTCCTATGGGGATAGGAAAATTGACAAATTGCTCCCATTATGGGACGAACAAATCCAAGCAAGCGAAATCGTAGAGAGTGAGTGATATGGCACAGTGGAAGTGGTATGACGACGTGGAGAATCCGCTCCTTGATAGTGATAATAGAAACTCCAATCCAGGAGAAAGACTCTAATCCAAGAGCTAAAATAGGATAACAATGGTGTTTAACCAAACAAACTTAATAGTTTCATTAATCAATAAAGCAAGCTAATCCAAGCTAAAGAGAAATGACAATAACCATGGCTATTTATAGCGTGCAAATGTATAACCTAAAAGACTAAAGTTTCTAAACTAGCCTAAGAGAATATTTATTCTCATAAAACAGATAAAGAAATCATAAAATCCTAATAAATATATTTCCTAAAACTAATGGATATCCAAGATTTTGATAAATCTTGGAATATACGTGACTTGTCAGGATATGTCCCATATCAGGCTCCCCTACTGCGATAGAACTCGTCTCGAGTTTACATAGGAAATCGCAAGTCCAAGAAAGTACTTTGTTCTTCCAACAGCCTTTGAAACAACTTGATCTTGAGTTGTGCATCGGGATTACTAAGTGTTCACAAAACCAATTAGGATTGGAGTAAAAGCTAGACTTGAATTCCCCACGTTGCTGGGATGCTTGCTTCTTAGGATGTATAAATCCCCATAAAGAAAATGGTTGCACTACAAAATATTTAACAAATGGATCCACATAACGATTGAGAACAGATAAAGCAACAACCAATGACTCCTTTTCCTCGACTGCCTGATCTTGCAAGCCCTTTTGTCAACTGTTTGACATATATGTTCAATCTGGCTTGTTATTGAATCTTCAGCTGGTTTAGGACTTGGTATTAAAATTACCCTGGTGTTCCCCCACATAAACTCATAAGTATTGTCGCCTCGGCTGTTACGAACTGCGCCAACATTAGAAAACCACGGTCTTCCCAGCACGATATTGATATCACATAAATTCATGTCAATAACTTCACAAATAATTGAATCAAAATATACCTTACCAAACGACAATGGAAATCTGGAAACACCGACACAAGTGATTGATCCCCTGTTGCTACATTCAATTTGATCCGGATGCGGATACCAATCCATTTCCGAACCCATGGCCTCTACCATTTTTCTTGACACCAAATTATCTATGCAGCTAGCATCGATCATAAAACGACATACACTCCCTTTAACAAATCCACAGAACAATTTGTTTTTCTGACCAATATTAGCATACTCATCCATTTTACAAATTCAGTGAGTTCTGTAGGTACTAATGAAGGGCATAACATGTGAAGTAATAAAAGGGTATCCACGCCAACCTGGGTTTGGGTGGTTGGGGTTAAACTAGCTTAGGATACTGATGGACAACGGTTTAACTTATCAAGGGCTTGCTGGCTTAAAAGCTTGTTATAGATAGGCAGATGATTAAAATCCACGAGGACCACAACTACTGCTCCTTTAACACAAGTTACCAAACAGAACTTTATGAGAACAGTATACAAAATATACCTGGACATAAAACTTGATGCAGACAAATGATGGCTTCCTCGATGAGCTATACGCTTGAACCTCTAATCAAACCTTACCCGAACAGAACTTCTTTTTAACTATTTTCTTTGCCCTCTCCCTTCCCACTTACAGTAACAAACAAGGAGACCTCTTTCCACGATACACAATAATAAATCAAAACCCTTGAATCAATAAGTAATATAGGAGTTAGAGATCTTACCAACTGTGATGATGAAATGCCTAATGAACAAGCGGCGACGGGTGATAAACAAAACCTAAAAATATTAACTGCCTAGCTCCCTATCTTCAACTTTTTAAACACATATCAAACCTTTTTTTTTTATTATTAGATAAAATACTTAGATATCACAGGACTCCTCAACTGATTCTTCTAGGAAACCCACAGATGAACATCACAGGAAAAACCTGCTCTGATAACCACCTGATATGGCACAGCGGAAGCGGTATGATGACAAGGAGAATCCGCTCCTTGATAGTGATAATAGAAACTCTCCAGGAGAAAGACTCTAATCTGAGAGATAAAATAGGATAACAATGGTGTTTAACCAAACAAACTTAATAGTTTCATTAATCAATAAAGCGAGCTAATCCAAGCTAAAGAAAAATGACAATAACCATGGCTATTTATAGCCTGAAAATGTAAAACCTAAAAGACTAAAGTTACTAAACTAGCCTAAGAGAATATTTCTAGAATACAAAACAAAGCTTGGCTAAGTTAGGCTAGATAAAGAGCGGCCGAGATTTGTCTAGGAGGGAAAAATCTACGGGCGTAGTTTTTCCAACTAACCATTATAAATACTTTATTAATTAGTGTTATATTAATTGCTCATGATTAATGATTAATTAATTTTTCATGATAAATGTTCATTTAATGAATCTAATAAATACATATTTTTATTAATAAATAAGTTTATTAAAAATATATATATATTGATCGGTAAAGAATTTGGTGCTGGCGAATTTCGAACTCAGGTAACTGGTATCATCACCCAATGACTTTACTACTGTACTACGGTGACCCTGGTTAAAAATTATATTAATAATTTTTAATGGTGGTAGTGAAAGAAGCAGTGGGTGGTGGAAACAGTGGCGGGTATTTGTGAGAGGTGGGGGTGGTAACATTACTGGTGGTGGAAAAAATAGTGGGTGTGGCTGGTTTTTACGTACGGTAGTGGATGTTAGTGAATAGTAGTGGACAATAATAGTTTTGTATCTTTACAAAATGGGTAACATTTTATTGTGATAGATGTAATTGACTGTTTGTAGCACAACTGGTAAGGAAAAAGCACAAATATTTTGAGGAGGATACTAAATCATATAAGACAATATGATCATGACCGCTGGATCACCCAAATGGGATCCCAACTATTTATAGTACCCGATCGAATAAATCACGGTTTTTAGTATTAAAATAAAACTGATTACATTTCCAGAATACAAAACAAAGTTTGGACAAGTTAGGCTAGATAAAGAACGATCAAATTTATACTTGCAAAACATAAATCTACCGCTATAAATGATCACGTTTAATTAAAATTTAATAATAAATGTTCAATTGATATTTTATAATAAATGTTTCTTTAACTAATCAAATGATTGTATTTTTGTTGATACATAATAAATTTATTTGATATAAACCATATCAGTAAGCATTAATGGTGGGCAGTGGTGGGTTGAGTGGTGACTGGTTGAGTGGTGACGATAATGTGGTGGTGGAAGAAGTAGTGGTAATAGGGTGAGAAAAAGGGTCCTAAGATAGGTAAATTAAGCACTAATTGTGGTTGTGATGGTGGGTGGTGGTGGTGGATCGGCGATGGGGATATATAATGGTGGTGGGTATTGGTGAGACTGGTGGAGTGGTGATGATAATGTGGTGGTGGAAGAAGTAGTGGTAGTAGGGCGAGAAAAGGTGTCCTAAGATAGGTAAACTATTTAGTCACCCTTGGTTAATTCTTTGTTTTGTTTTAATTTGATTTTAGTTTTCAAATTACTTTTTTATTATTTTTTAAAATTAAAATAATTTTTAAAGGCCAGATTTTTCCAAAAAAAAAGATGTTGTGATTTTAAGATTTGGCGGGTAGGGGGCAGGAAGAAAAATGAAACATATAAAATTTTTGACCAAACACAAGGCTAAGCGCGAATTAATTGTAATCGGTTCAGTTTCTCTCATATCACTTTATTCCCCTTTTTTGTCATGGTTTCTGTTTCTTTCATTATTTCTCCCCTACTTCATGAGATTATGCAAGGCTACGCGTGAATTAATTGTAATCGATTCAGTTTCTCACATCTCTTATTATTCCCCTTTTTTGTCATGATTTCTGTTTTTGTCATTTCTCCCCAACTTCGTGTAATTATGCATGCTTGGGAAATAGTTCATGATAATAGGTAAAGAGAAAAGAAAAGAAATTGATCAAAAAATAAATATTATTATAAATTTTAGGAAAATGAATAAACACAAATCTATGTAAATTGGGAACCCAACAATTTATGTCAAAGAGAAAAATTAAATTCTAATGCTAACAGATTTTGCAAGATTAATCTAATTGATTTTAAAGTAATTTTAGGTATTTTTAGTTTTGTTACAAGTTTGGTGAATGACCTTTGATGATAGTTTTTTGAAGTAGTGAACTAAGTAATGTTCTACTGCCCATAGATTTGCTCTAACGATTAACTATGTTTGTCTCAAAGGGTTGTATAACTTACGTACACAATATTAATATAGATTCGAGGATAAGGACATGTTTATTAACCAACTCCTCAAAATTTTAGACATGTATCGATCGGTTCGATTCTTCTCAGACAATTATGACATGTATGAATCGATGGATACATTTGAAACACATATCCTTATCCGTACCGTTACGGCACGGGTTGAGACCTAGTATTCTCATAAAACATATAAGAAAACCGTAAAATCCTAATAAATATATTTCCTAAAACTAATGGATATCCAAAATTTGGAAATATTTTGGAGTATACGTGACTTGACAGTGAGAGCTTCCTCAGTAGTACGAGGGAATGCATTTCTTTTATAGATAACATTAGCGGTATTCACACCATCAGTACTCAAATAACAACCGTGGATATGCTCACTGGCCCGAAGAGACCTCCCCTTACATCTGTTTGTGCATAGGAAAAGTATCTTTAAAATCCACAAGTGCTACTAGTTTTTCAATCCTAGTGCAAATCAGTAGTTTTTTGGGTAAAGTAAGTAAAATGTTGAGAAAGAAAAATTTGACACCGACCAAATTTTTGGGTGGCTCCGTCACTTACTTTGGGGTGTATAATCCCTGTTTGGAGGGGATTCCGTCATCATCATCGGAATCACCAGCTCGTGAACTAATCAACTGCAGTTCAAGATTTGCTACATCGCACTTTATTCAAAACCAAAATAAACAGAGTCTATTTTTTGACAATGTTATTTGTGATGTTGCATGCATGACTATCTTAAATATTCAAGGCACAATGGAAACAGTAAGTCATTCCAATGGTTTAACATGTTTTAAACGAAAGACAATCCTCGTTGTTATAAACGGGGTATTCTAATGATCATTAATCTGATTACGGCTGAACAATTTGGTCTCTACTATGCAACTCCTACTGGGTACCTCTACTTGTGTAGTGGTTTTGGTTTTTATCCATTGTCACTGGAATATATAAGGTTGTAGTTATTTTTACGTTGGAAACCAGGGCCGAGTTTGTGTGCATGGTGTTTACGTTGGGAACTGATTCATGGAGGAAGATAACTACTGCAACTGCTGAAATCTCACTACCACCAGGTTCTCCACCTTTTCGCAGCCGAATGGCAACTAAAGTTTTGACTAGAACACTCAAACACCTGCATCCACGAAGTAGAGAAATCTGTTTAACTTTGATACTCTATGGTTCTTTTTTATTATGAATTTTCTGGCACATTATCCGACCATTGAGTTGCTAACTTAACAATGTGGATTATTTTGATTTATGGTTTGCTTTCTCAAATGATTCATGAGTAAAACGGGACAATTTGGCTACCAAAACTTCTAGTTTACGCTTTTCTAATCCCATCATGAACTAACAACAATATTAATTCAGAGGCTTTTCTTCTCATGTTATGTCGGAGAGTTCACTCGTTACACGTTAAAATTTTGGTACAGGTAAAAACTGCAACTGAATAAGCACACCCGAAAAGAAGATGTATTTTTCTGAAAGAGGCTAATTTTGCTTTTCAAATTCAAAACATTTACATGTTTGAAGTTCAGCTTCACATCACGAGCATACACTTAACATCTCTGTATATATATATATATATATATATTTCATCACATAATAATTCTTCCACACATCTAAAATTTTGTATTAGGTTAGCATCCCTCCCCCTAGTTTACCCAAAAAACCTCAAAATATAGACATTACCACAAAATTACTGTCTACCTGAAGTTGGTCGCTTTTACTTATCCGTATGCTACGTTTCAATTGATATTCATTAACTTCTTTCAGCGTGTCTTTCTTCTTGTCTGTAAAATTCCTATATATCCTCTCATTCTCTTTTCTACTCCAATTAGCGTATTTATGGTTACCTTTACTGACGCCATTTGCTGCATTAGTAGCATACAACACTGTGTTTCTAATTTCTACGAGACTGACGTTTGACTTGGACTCAGTGTGTGGTCGGCGGAGCATAACATACCAGAAGTGCTAGTTTAGGATTATTTAAACGCCGAATTCACCACGAAATCTTTAAAACTTTTGATGGCCCTTGTAAGATGAGAGGATTAGCCTCTTGACAAGGAAAGCTGTTGAATAATCTAAATTTTGGGTTCATTGGCATGTAAAATGTTTGGCAGAAAGATTCATCGGAATCCACCAAATGAAACAGCATATTAGACCATGTATTTGCTCAACTAGTTGTATTTGGGTAATTGATACAACAAGCAGGACTAGTGATGCATATAAATTTACAGGTAGAAACTAAAATAAAAACATCAGAAAGCAATTACAATTTGAGAAAAGAACTGAACAACTTCACAATTTGAGAGTGGAAAAATCAATATGAGATGCCGTCATCATCAGCCGCTCCTCCTCATCCTTCAAATCTAGATCAGCAAGTCGGATCCTATAAGACATATATTTTCCTTCAAAGTAGTGCAAAAAGATCTACCAGATGTTGTTGTAGCTAATGAATTTCGCTGGATGTCATCCTGGAACATTCATTTTCCGCAAATCAACTATGATTATCGAGTATCTGAAATTTTAATTCTTTGAGAGGAAAAATCATTATGCTGAGGTTGCTTTTGATGCTTTTAGAAATGCTTCCATGGATTTGCAACAGATATCTGTTGTTTTTTAGGTTAGGGTTTTATCTTCTTACTCCACAGGGAGGAACTAGTTATTGTGGAGGAGAACTACTTCTTCTTATAAAGGCTCGGAGAGCTTTAGGGTTATGATCTAACGGATGATGAGCATGTTGAGACTGACCAACTTATCTTTGATAGACGGCCATGATTGTGTGTTTGTACACGTTCATTTTCAACCATTAGCTGTGAGTCAGAGTCTTACTCAAATCCAACTAAATGTTGAAGGCCATTTTTATTCATTCTTTGCATCGAAATATACTACTGCTCTAAGTTCCTTCTTATTGTGTTACATGTTAGAACGATTAACGATAGATGGTTTCTTCATTGTGTTCGAAGTACGGGGAAGATGCTTCCGCTCTAAAAGAGAAGGTATTACGGCACTCCACTGTTTCACTGAACCATGTCAAGAAGCTTGGGTACTTAGAGAGGAGCTGCACCAGTGTACCGCCTATACCCCTCCTACAGAAGCAGCTCAGAATCGACCCAGAATATAGAAAACCAAAAAAAAAAACAAATTTTACACGCATTGTTAGTAGTTCAGCCTTTCGAACAATCACTAACGCACTCCCACACATAAAAGCAACCAATTTGTTTTAACTCGGTTCAAAACATTTGCCTGGTCATACTAATATCTCTATATTGTAACGTAAGTAGGGAATGGGGAGATATCTGCGTAAATAGCTTTAAGATAGATATAAAGAGATAACAACAATTTGAAACTGATCAGGACCCTTGCAAGTCTTTTTTATAGGTAATTGGCAAGTATTATCGTCACTTTTATTGTTTTACTTTGATACAAGGTTCTATCAAGCACCAAAATGAATATGCATGTAATGTAACTATCAAATAAATAGTAACTGTTTGTAGTAGCATATAAGGTCTACAAATAAATTTTCCTCCAACAATTGAAATGTAGCAAGTGTTGGGGGTAGTAGCGTGAAGGTGAAAAGGATTAAAAAAAGCTTGGGATTTCAGAAGGTAAACTCGACAGCTATATTTTGTGATTTTTAACTCGCATAACATGGAATGGTTGTTGTTTTTACCAATTTAATCTTGTCTTGTCGACTTAGGATTTTCTTTGAATAATTTCCTTGTCTTTATAATGTATACAGTTACGGAACCACAATTTTCTTTAGCATTTGACTATCGATTGGTAAAATACCTTAGAGAATGTAAGTTTGGAGGGACTTTTAAGTCTATTATAAGTGAATGAAATGCTAAGATTAGGATGATTCAGTTAGTGCTCATGGTTTGGATAAACTCTCTATAGGTTGAGAAAATAGGTAGCTTGCCTTATCGAGGACAAAAGATTGCATATTGAATTTCTGACACAGTGTTAATAGGAAGACATCTTAATGAATTGTAGAAGATAGCTTCATTTTGGCTTTCACATTACCAGTTTTGTTGGCATAGTAACGACCGAGTTCATTAAGGTTGAAGTTAGATTAGGTTCTTGCACCAACCCCTCGCAAGTTCCAAAATGCCAATTGTTATAAGTTGTCTGAAACCAAAAAGGATTAGAATGTTGTTAGGTCTGTCAACAACAAAAAAGCACAAGAAATGTAAAGGGGTTGTTGCTATAAGGATGATTTCTTAAGGTTTGATATGTTTGAAGTTGGATGTAACTTGGGAATCAGTTTTAGCTGCTTGTAGATTGTAAAGTCCACAACTTTTCTATTTTTAGTTACTTATTGTGTTGAAGATAGTAAGTCACTATGATAACTGGAAGTAGATCGTTGTAGTGTAGTTTTGAATGATTTCTGTGACCAGTTCTTTGTACGAGACAAGTGAATTTGATATAATTTTGAATGAGTTTTACGGTTAGACTTTTGAAGTTTGCAATGCAAGTATACCAAGCAGCTGGGGATTTTTTTTTTTTTTTTTTTTTTTTTTTTTTTTTGGAAAATATTTTACTTTACCAAGCAGCTGGAAAACATTGTCTATGCATAACTTAACAGCTGCACAATTTCTTATCGCATAATGTAAATTTTTCCTGCCACCATGCAGGGCCTGTATTTGTAGCAATGCTTATATTTTCTAATAAGAAACAACAAGAAGGCTATTACAATCTTATTGATATAAAGCCATGCATCAAATAGTATTTCAGTTGTTCTGACCTACTGACCTTTGAAAGACATACAGATTACATAGAGAGAAAGAGAGATGGTATGGCATTCAGCAGGATCTCTATCGAGGTCGTTACTATCAACAGCAAGAGCTTCTTCCGTTCGATCTTCGCCAACACTGACTCGCCTTCGTCCGTCACAGCTACCTACATCTCCCCCTCGGACTCGTCGTTTCTCCTTTGTTAATCCAAGGTGAAAGTTCGGAACAACTAAAAGCCTTAGATTTCATGTTTTTAGGTTTTTCTAACACCCTAATTCTCTAATATTCAAATTATTTGATTATTTGCGTGGGTTTTATGTTTCAAGGACATTGGGAGAACACGGATGCAAACAGTCAATACTACCTCCGGTTGCTACATGTTATTTGTCACCGCATCCGTCACTTAATGCTCGAGCTTTCTGCGGGGTATTTCAGGGTAACATTTGCAGAACTTGTCAAATTTCTAAGTATCATAGTTTCTCTCTCACTTTTCCTCCGTTCTAGCTCAAAAAAGAAAATAAGGATTTTGTTTGTTTTCTGTGTTCATGGTCTCTTTTTTTTAGATTGCTAATTACTGGGTTTTAGGGTTTCTTTTTAAAGTGCGATGAATCAGTTAAAAATTTGGGTTCAGTTTGATTATAGGAAATGGAAAAGAAGGCTGATACATGACTTCAAAAGCCGCAGCAGCGGAAACTTGTAGTTTCTGAATCCTATGAAACTAGGCAAAGATTATAAACACCAATTTTACACCTTTTCAACCACAGTATAACGTCTCTAGTTATAGTGCAGGTTACCCTGCAATCCTTCATTAAGGAAAGATGGTGATTTAGAGGAATAGAGAAGTTCTGGTTGAGTTTTATTTCTTTGGACTATCTTCTAGAGAAATAGTTTACAAGGGTGTAGATTTTATTGTTCCTCTGATGCTCAACATTGGAGAAATTTTAGTTAAATCTCTCTCTTGTAATGATGATTCATTGATGTATAATATTAGCGAAGCCTTCATTAGTATGTAAATCTCTCTCTTAGGATTTTCTTTGAATAATTTCCTTGTCTTTATAATGTATACAGTTACTGTAAGGAACCACAGTTTTCTTTAGCAGTTTACTATCGATTGGTCAATTTCTTTTTTTAGTATGTGTGTTGTCTAACCACTAGGTTAATTATATTTATCATTTTAATGTTGGGATTTCTAGTACATAAATCCTGATGTGCGGCATAATAACTTCTCATTGTTTGAAGTCTCTATGTGGCCATGTCAAAGGAATCAAAGCTTTATATTAATCTAAGGATTGCATTTAGTAGTGTCTTTTCGTTAAGTCAACATCTGTTATGATGGATTGGTTTAAATGAGATTGTTATCTTTGGGTCTATGATTCTTGGATCTTGATTAATTCATTGGTACTTGAATCTTTTCATCTCAATCTTTTTATAGAGACAGTATGAGAAAAGCTTATTTCTGTTTATAATTATTGTGATTTTGCTTTTTTCAGTCACATTCAATTAATGATAGTATTACATCATATGATCGTCCTATTTGTGTCGATTAGGCAATTAAGTTACCATATTAACAGATTCAAGATCAGCCTTTTCTATCTATGTAGCTTATCATATTATTGTTGTTATGTTCACTGAACTGTCCATCTTATAATTTTGAAGATTACAATCAAATGTCTCCACCAAAACTTGCAGCAATGCCAATCAGTTATTTGGTTAAAGTTAACCAGTCGTCATCTTGGGGAAATATAGGATGGGTAGATAAGAGAACGGTTCGTCTAATGGTGAAATCGGTGTTGTGGCTAAGCTACTGTAGGTATGTCTACTGTACTCCCATTTGCAAATTTTGGTAAACATTGCATTTCAATGTTGGGTCTTATATATTGTTTTCTTAGTGATGAGTCTAGTGACCCCATATTTGACTGCTGGTTATGTTCGTTAGTAGTTTTTGATTAAACATTAATGTAATTGTAATAAATTGGAATTTTTTTGGATGTCGGATCTTATTATTAGATTTTTCTGTTTACTCAAGGCTGCTCTTTGCTTTGCTTCTTTACAGTGTGTTCAATTATCTAACTGTAAGTTGATTTGATAGTCGATGATGGAGGTCCTGGACTCTATACCCTCCTCCTCTCTGGGTATTTGTGAGCACACGACCTTTCAGTGAACCAATTGGTAACTTCTAGCATCCTTTGAGCTTGCTAAAAGTATGGATGTTCATGTCCTTATCGTTTATTTTTGTAGTTAGGTTCATGTGCCAGGTTCAGGTGACTTCCAGATGTCAAAGATAGTTGTTCTTCAGGATCCCAGTCCTTTGGACAGAGGACTTGGTAGAGGAGTACCAAAGTACACAGGTATTTATATCTACTGGAATTGTTTAAAGTTTTAGATGTCTTTTCTTAACTGTTCTCTTGAATTAGTAAAATCTTGCTTTATCGAGCAAAAATAAAGAAGGTTAAATCTTGCTTCAGTTATCTTCAAAAAAAAATTCTGCAGAACTTCCTTGCCATTTCAAATTTGCATTGCATTGAATTTGTCTCATAGATGATATAAAAGTATGTAATCACTTTGTAGCTTTCGCAAATAGTAAATGCCCATAGATAAATACAACTGAAAAATCTATTTTTTGTGGTAGTTGACGAGGTAGGAAATGATACCCTATCCATTTAAATTTTTAACCGTTTCTGTTGACACCTCATGTAGAAACGAAGTCAGATATTTACTCTTGGAATTGCTGAACTTGATTAATATCTAATGATGGAAAAGGGGGTGGCTCCTAGTCTTGTTATTGTCTTTGTAAACCTTTTTTATTTGTTTGTAAAATATCCCGACTATCCATGATTTATCATTCCTTTTCCACTCTTTCTTTAAGATATGTTGTCAGAGTTATCCATTTCCGTTGACACCTCCTACGTTTACCCGTATTTCCTGATCACATTCGAAGTACTGCTAATATTGCTTGTTGATAACTGAGAGTTATCATGTTTTTGTCCATGGTTTGCTGACCATGTGATGTATCGTTATGATAGTTGTAGTATTCAGGCATGATAGTAGTAAGCAAATAAGATAATTTGGATTGGTGTAGTATGATTTTCTTACGTTGTGTACTTTAACAAAGGTATTTTATTTTTGGGTAAGATAAGTTTGTTTTCCTGATAGTGTGGTCTAATCAGATGATGGCAATAAGTGCAGAATGTACTGTGTAACTAAAACATGTCCAATGTGTGTGTAGGTACGAAGAAGTCCATGAATCAAAAGGTGCAGATGTTGGAGTCCCAATTGATCTTTATGTTCTAGTAGATCGAACAGTGCCTACAGGTTTTCCCCAAAATTCGGATAGTCACATGCTACTTGAAAATCGTTCCGTTTTGTTGAAACCGGGTTAATAACACACGTACAGGAAAGATTTAAATTTTCTCGCAAATCTTTTTACTAAGATCTGGATAATCCGGTTTAGCATTATTTGTTTGTTCCATAACCATCACTATGAGGGCTGTGTTTGATGTGCATTTCCCAAAGGTTTCTAAAAAGTCAGTTTATGAGTGCTTCCAGTTGATATTATAAACTGCTGATACATGTTAGTATATCCTTAGGTTATGCATTTTCTTTTTTTCCTTCAATTTTTGTTATAATTATCGCATGATTAGTTTCCAGGACTTCTTTTCAGAATTTCCTATTGCAAATTGATTACTCTTTTGTGTACCCTTAACTGTTGACAATTGTTGACTGTTAACTCTGAAAAAATGCTGAACACTGAGATTCTTTTGAATATTTTATTGTCCATTGTCATGTCTCCGGAGTCATGACTCTTAACGTACCTTTTTTTCTCCAGTAAGTGACGATAGTACCTAAAACCATGACCATGACATTGGTTCGAGTGTCACTAACCTTTGTTCCTCGAAGTCATGACACTAAAGAATTGGTTAACATGTAGAGAATTGCCTATTGCAAATGGATCACTCTTTTGTGTACCCCTAATTGTTGACTGTTAACTCTGAAAGATGCTGAGAACAAATTATTTTTATATTTTGTTATCCAGTGTCACGTCTCCGGAGTCATGACTCTCTAAGGAAAAATAGGTTTTTCCGTAAATAATTTACATTTTTCTCCAGTAAGTGACGATGGTACCTAAAACCATGACACGGAAGAATTGGTTTACATGTTTTAGAGAATTGCTTGTTGCAATCATCTTAACTTTTTGTAGGCTTTGGGAAAAAAATGTTGATACTGATTTTTATTTTCTTGATTTATGCAAAGGGGGAGGAAAAGAGTGCATCTACTTGAAGATATTTTGAAATGTTAAATATGGTGTCTGATGTTTGTTTTAGTTGTAGTGAAAGTGCTGAGTAAAGTTCGTTCAACTCGGGCTTGTGAAGGATTTTTGAGAATTAAATAAAATTGTTTCAACAATAATAAGAAAATACCGAGACTCTGGATTCCTCCATTGACCAATTAATTGATAAACTCTAATCAATATTCATGCAATATTCTTCTTTAAAGTGATTCTAATATTTGCCTCTAATAGATTTTTGAAGTAGTAGTTGTAATCACAAAGCATGAAACATCAAAAGTTTTAAAACCTAGCATGTTCCATCAAAACAACTCACAACTACTCAATAAAAATCAATTTTTTCTTTTAAGTTCTATGCAAATAATCATGTAAAATAATTGCAATAAATAATTAAAATAGAACTATACCACTTTTCATGGAACAATGGCTTCCTCCGTCGCCTCGGCTAAGGGGTTTAGCTCCTCATATTAATCGTGTTCTCAAAATACATCTTTGGTGTTCAAAAGTTGATTACAAGAGAGAAAAGGGTATACTGTAGTCGCTGAAAGTCTAATACAGCGGACGGAATCGTTGCTGAAGAGCTTCGGTGACTGATGGATGATGCGACCGTAACTCGTTGTCACTGAAAATAAGTCTGCCTCTGCAACTTTCTTTTTCCGCTGTTCTGTGTTCTTCGTCTTCTCCGGCAACAGCAGCAGCAGCAGAACCCGATCTTCTTCTAATGATTTTTCTGGCTTCTCTAAGGCTCTAAACTTTCCCCTATGGTCTTGGTTACCTTCCTAGGACTCGAACCAACCCTTTTATACATAGTAGAGCAAAGAAAATTCGAGAATAACTATGGTTTTTTCCTCCACAGCAAGTTGCGATATTTCTTTTTTTTCTTCTGTTTCACGTGTTCTCAGCTGTCCAAACTCCTCCCGTGATAGAAACAAATCTCTAAGAAGAGTTTCCTTCCTCTTCTTCACGTAAGTTTCCAAAAATAAACCAAGAAACTTGCCCAAAATAAACCGTGATATTTTTAACCTTTTTTCGCTTCCAATTCGAGTTCTAGCCACTTTGGATCCATTCCAACACCCTTACCTCGCCTGTTAAGTCCATAGGAACAAACCCAATCAAATTCAGCCCTTTAATCTCCCTAAAAATCGATCAACAATCCATCCACAAAATCGTCTGTTTTCTGAAAATTTTCCCGCCAAATTTCTGTTTTTGAAAACGTGAAGAAATGTGACCTCCCCCTATCCAGTCCCGGCCTGTGCTTAGCAGCTGCTTGGAAATGGGTTACCCCTTATCCAAATGAGAGTCCGAATAGCAAATGTCCTCCCAGGAGCCTTTAACAACTTTTCGAGTCAATTTTGCCGCAAAAGCCTATTTTTCCAAAAACACCTACAAGGGATAAAATACCAAAATTAGTACAAAAATGGGTACTAACACTATACATAAAAGAGATGAAAATAGACACATAAATGCGTCTATCAGTGTCGTATCATTTTTTTTGACAAAGCAAAAAAGCTATATAGGTGTTTAGTACTTTTTTACTTTTTTGTAAGTCTGGTAATTTGTTTATAACATCCATGAAATAGAAGTTACACATCCCTGATCTATTTCTAGATGAATATGAGATACTATTAGATAACAATAACAAAACAAGGATTGCACTTGTTTTATACATAAATACTGAATAAAACAACTGGAATTGGGAAAGTGGAGATCACCCAAAGTTCCATTCAGCACAAATATAACAATGAACATAAAGACCAGCTTTATGTACCAACTTGATAAACTTAACCAAATCATATCTTCCTTCACAGTAATATTTCCCAGGAGATGGTTCATATCTATTCATGCTTAGGTATTTACGTACAAAAAAAAGGACTATCACAAATAATGTTGAACTACATAGTTTAGTCTTCAATAACAGGGCTCAAATATAAGAAACAATTCTGAGATGAACATAAAGACCAGCTTCATGTACCAACTTGATAAACTTAACCAAATCATATCTTCCTTCACAGTATTTCCCAGATAAACTTAACCAAATCTTATCTTATCTTCAAAGTAAACCTGGCCGTGAGTGGACTACTATAAGTTGGAAACTTGGTAAGAATGATAAATCCATCCATTTACAGGTAAGATTCCGTCGGAATATTCTCTGAAACCTTAAACAAACCCTATTCTGGCATATCGTATGCGTAACCTGGCTCCGAGATTGAAACCTGGCCTGCAGTGGACTACTATAAGTCGGAAACTTGGTAAGAACGATGAATCCATCCATTTACAGGTAAGATTTCTTCAGAATATTCTCTGAAACATTAAACAAACCATATTCTTGCATATTGTATGCATACTATGGTTCCGAGATCCAAACCTGGCCGGGACTGGACTATTATAAGTTGGAAACTTGGTAAGAATGATGAATCCATCCATTTACAGGTAAGATTCCTTTGGAATATTTCCCGAAACTTTAAACAAACACTATTCTGGCATATTTTATGCATAACTTGGCTCCGAGATTAAAACTTGGCCGTGAGTGGACTACTATAAGTCGGAAACTTGGTAAGAACGATGAATCCATCCATTTACAGGTAAGATTCCTTCAGAATATTCTCTGAAACCTTAAACAAACCTTATTTTGGCATATTGTATGCATACTATGGTTCCGAGATTGAAACCTGGCCGGGACTGGACTATTATAAGTTGGAAACTTGGTAAGAACGATGAATCCATCCATTTATAGGTAAGATTCCTTCGGAATATTTCCCGAAACTTTAAACAAACACTATTCTTGCATATTTTATTAATGACTTGGTTCCGAGATTAAAACTTGGCCGTGAGTAGACTATTATAAGTCGGAAACTTGGTAAGAACGATGAATCCATCCATTTACAGGTAAGATTCCTTCGGAATATTCTCTGAAACCTTAAACAAACCTTATTCTGGCATATTGTATGCATAACCTGGCTCCGAGATCGAAACCTGGACTGCAGTGGACTACTATAAGTCGGAAACTTGGTAAGAACGATGAATCCATCCATTTACAGGTAAGATTTCTTCGGAATATTCTCTGAAACCTTAAACAAACCATATTCTGGCATATTGTATGCATACTATGGTTCCGAGATCGAAACCTGGCAAGGAGTGGATTGTTATAAGTTGGAAACTTGGTAAGAACGATGAATCCATCCATTTACAGGTAAGATTCGTTCAGAATATTTCCCGAAACTTTAAACAAACACTATTATGCCATATTTTATGCATAACCTGGCTCCGAGATCGAAACCTGGCCGTGAGTGAACTACTATAAGTCGGAAACTTGGTAAGAACGATGAACCCATCCATTTACAGGAAAAATTCCTTCGGAATATTCTCTGAAACCTTCAAAAACCCTATTCTGGCATATTGTATGCATACCCTAGCTCCGAGATCGAAACCTGGCCGTGAGTGGACTACTATAAGTCGGAAACTTGGTAAGAACGATGAATCCATCCATTTGTAGGTAAGATTCCTTTGGAATATTCTCTGAAACCTTAAACAAACCCTATTATTGCATATTGTGTGCATAACCTGGCTCCGAGATCGAAACCTTGCCTGCAGTGGACTACTATAAGTCGGAAACTTGGTAAGAACGATGAATCCATCCATTTACAGGTAAGATTTCTTCGGAAAATTCTCTGAAACCTTAAACAAACCATATTCTGGCATATTGTATGTATACTATGGTTCTGAGATCGAAACCTGGATGGGAGTGGACTACTATAAGTTGGAAACTTGGTAAGAACGATGAATCCATCCATTTGCAGGTAAGATTCCTTCTGGGATGGAGATCAGCTTACAAAATTACTAGATATAGACCCCAGATTCTCATTAAGATGAGCTTGGGAAGTAAATTACCAAATCTTTATGTGTCTTTGAAAATGACCACATTAACAAATTTTCATGAGTCCTTGAGAATGACCAGATTACCTCCACCGGAAAAGGGCAAAAAAAATTCATGTGTCCGGCAACATGACCAAATTACCCTCATCGGACAGGGCAACAAATTTTATGCATCCTTGAAAATGACCAAATTACCCTGCCGGAAAAGGGCAACAAACTTTCATATATCCGACAAAATGACTAAATTACCATTACCGGAAAAGGGCAATAATTTTTCATGTGTCCTCCAAAATGACCAAATTGCCATTGCCGGAAACAGGGGAAACAAATATTCATGAGTCCGCCAAAATGACAAAATTACCCTCGCCGGAAATGGCAACAAATTTTCTTGTGACCGTGAAAATGATCAAATTACCCTCGCCGAAAAAGGGCTACAAATTTTTAAGTGCCTTAAAATTGTTCAAATTACCCTCGCCGGAAAAGGGCAACAAATTTTCGGGTGTCCGCGAAAATGGCCAAATTACCCTCACCGAAAAAGGATTTTCTCGAATTTTTTAACACAACTCTGATCATTCCAAAAAGAAGAAGATATATAACGAATTATGGAGCCACCATAAAGGATGCATAACTGTTTATATAATCGTATTTTGATTTATGCGTCTACTAATTTTGTTATACAACCGATAAAACGATATACATACCTCAAAAATTAAATTCCAAGAAAAAAAAAATGCATAACGTGTATGCAATCAGCAGTTTTGACAGGGATGTTCAAGTATCTTTCAAAGTGTCACATATATACAATCCGTATGACTAGATAAAAAATTTGAGGATGGCCGTTGATAAACTTCAATCACACGGCTAATTTTTCTCCCTCAAAATCTTTTAGGAAAAGAATGAAATTTTCCTCTCACAGATCCGAAATTCACTATTCTACGCGCCCCTTTCCCCTTAATTTTTCACATTCCCGCTCTGTTTTCCTTAATTTTTCACATTCCCGCTTCCTTTTCCCCTCCCAATTTCTCCCACTGTCTATACCATCCTTAGTTTTATCCAATATTTTTTTTTCTATTTCTAGTTTCCCCCAAATCCCTAAGAAACCCTAGTTCCCAAAAAAAAAATTGGTTACCCTCACTGCCGTAATGTTGAATGATCTTTTTAACATGGTAGTGTCCATTTCAGATCTCAATGCAATCAATTATACATTGCTCATGTCGTATGATCTCTATATTTTGGATCCGATTTGATTTTCTTTTATTTTGAAGTCATGGTCGATTCTGATGGTATGAGTTGTATTTTTTAAATTTTTTTTAAATAAAATTATATTTTGATTGTGCAAACAAATTGAAAGGACTTTATCCTGCCGTAAGAAATGGGATATGCAGGGTTTTTTTTCTTTGATTGCATCTTCTCTTTGATGATAGAACTAGTATGTATGGATGGATGTAATGGGGCGGAGGGGGAGATTTGGGGTCTTAATTTTTGTTAATTAGAGTGATAAATTTGATTAAAAAAGGTTGTTCCTTTAACGATTTTAAATTCATTGGTGGATTTCTAATTTCTTTTCACTTAGAGATGAGAGTAGTCTTGTTTTGTTTTCACTTAATTACTTGGCCCATTTTTGATTTCTCTGAGTGGGAAATCGTGGAAGTGATTGTTGAGTTGAAATCGTTAATTTTGGTCAAAATCGTTTAATTTGGCTTGTGACTGGATGATCCAGTAACTGTCTTATTATGTCATATAATTTGAATAAGCAACTGTCTGATTTATGTGCTTGTTTCTTGGTGCAGGATATTAAGATGGGTTAGAGAGGAGCAAGAAAGGATTCTACCAAACAACTACGTTCAAGTCACTTTTACAAAGACTTGGTGGGTTATTTCTAGCATAATTCTGATAGATAAAGTTCATTGGATAGACAAAGACAAGCTTTGCTGGGTCATTCTAGATTGTCAGGTACCTACCTCAGTTTCCCATGGGATTTTATCTTATCTTATCTTAATTTTTGTACCAGATTCTTAGTTGGTGGTCTTTTATGTAGTTTGTCAACATGATCAGATTTGTGTTCAAAAAATTGTAGGATAAATAGAATGGGGGAATGTCAGATAGGCCAGATGATGCTTCTGATGTTTTCCATACATATTTTTATGTTGATGGTAATGCTAGTTGGAACCGATCTATTTGATGTTATCCATGCTATTGTTAGTTATTTGGTTTTTTGATCGGAGGTTCCTATATTTGTTCTTGTATATTCTTAAATTGGATTGATTTCAATCAAATACGACTGAAATTAGGATTTTTTGGGTAGGTTGTGTGGTTCCTTGGATTTATGTTATGTAGGAACTTTAAATATGGTTGTAAGAGTTGAAGTTTCATTTTGTTGAATGCGCATAGTGATTCCAAATTTGTTTTTATGTCTGTTTGCGTAATAAGATCCCATGGCTTGTTGAGGTTAGATAAAGTAGGATTGGAAGCAGTTTGAGTGTTATAAAATTTAAAAACTGTTATAGACGGTGCTAGAATATTTAGATATGTCATTGACCTCTAGTTTAGTGTCTTAAATGAACGTTTTCCAAAAAAAATAACATTATTAAAATAATAAGAATAAATTTTTGCTAAACCTGTTAAAAATCATGCCTTCTTTTGATATTATTTTTTCTATAGAACCTCACTTTCGTTTACTCATTGGCTAGCTATATAGTTCAACTGGGTGATTTAATATCAAATAGTTTCATAATTCATCAAAATTCCTGGACACAGTTGGGTCTTTAGTTCCACATTTTGTTGTCCTAATCCCATTACTAATACTTCTCATGCGTTTTGTAGTGTAACCCTATGGCCATAGTGTTCAAGAGACAAGTGAAGGAGAACATAAGGAGATTGGTGGCACTGAAGTAAAAATAAAGTGATGCAAGCCTGTTTGGATACATCTTGTTTTCATATTTTATGAGAAAGGTGCTAAACAACCAGAACTGGTATAACTGTAAGTACCCTTTCTCAATAATTGAACTTACTAGTGTTTGGATTGAATACTTGGAGTTAACATCCGCATTATACTCCGATTTGGTTCAATTATTCCTTTACAGGGTCTTGAGGCACAAATTTATCTGGATAGCTATACCGGGGAAAGTCTTAATAGGTTTTCTGACTACCTTGGGAGGAACTTTCAACTTGAGTTCATATCTGCTGTTGATTTTATAGGTAACCCAATTGCTCTTATTCAAAAAACTGTTCTGATATGTTTCAATTTGATTTAAGTAGGTAACTTTAACTTGAAGGACTTATTTTAGTATTTCAGTCGTTGTGCAGCTTCAAATGGAGATTCCTCATGTCAATTGGATACCTATCATCAGGTGAATTTACATTGTTTTAGTTAACTTTATCGGAGATTCACTTCGTGGTGCGTTTCAAAAACATGTATTTATAAAAAAAATTGTCCGACTAGATTGTTTTTTTTAAGGAATTATATATAAACTTAGGTTAATCTCATAGGTTCAGATGAAGATGCTTACTCAATCGACTAGGTCATTAAGCAGAATATGACCAACATCATCTAGTGTTTCATTGAAGATATTGCTCAATCGAATAGGTCATACAATATGACTAACGTTAATAGTTTGAAGGTTCCACTGTAGATTCCTACTCAATCGAGTAGGTCATTGAGCAGAATATGACCATCGGTACATTCAGGATTCCAGTGAATATTCCTGTATGTGTAAGGTAAACAGGTAAGATGGACATGACTGTAAGATCCACACCTTACATATATAGTATTGTTCATGTAACAAAATAAATGAAATGAAAGAGATCCAAGTTATCGTGTCCATCACCATTTCACATGAAGCTTTGCTTTTTGTTTTGAATAGACGAGCACGTCTTAGCTCGATCTTATTTTATGGGGATCAACCAAATTCAACTTTGCTATGTATGTTAAATATTTAGTTAGCGGTGAAGTCCATTGTACTTATTGAGTCCATTGAAGATTGATTTCTGCAGGGAGAGAAAAAGGAGAGTGTTTCCATGATGTGGAATGAGCCGGTCTAGTTTGTGAAGCTTGATTTTGGTTATGCTTTGCTCAATATGTATTTTCTTGGGTTTCCAAGTTAGCTCCCTTTATCTGAATTCTGTTACGTTATTTTCGGGCACTAGTTATTTGTGATAATAATTTTTTTGTTATTGCAGATTGAGAAGCTGTCAGAATCTCATGAATTACCTCATGTGCTAGCTCCAGCTCACATACAGGGGATGCTACACTAGAGTTCATCAAGCATGTGTGTGCTTTTCTTGCACTTGACCATAGTGTTCAACATAACGTCCTGGTAATGTTTCTTTATACTTTTCTATTTTATTAAAAATTCAGCTACGTTGTTGATTGGATAAAGATTGATAAATCAACATTACTTGGCTCATATCTTTTCTCACAGGTGCGGAGAAGGAACCCTTTAAGATTTGTCTACTATAAGGGATTTGATTCAGTAGAAGAGTTTCGAAACCCCTGTGTCTTTCACCTTACCAAATGTGATTTGCAGGTAAAAATGAAAGTCGATACTGATGGTAATTTAAATTTTTGGGGTTCCATTGTTTGATCTCATTTGGAGAAATTTTTGTCGAAATGTTTTTCATATCTAGAATTCTCCAACTTGAATGGATTAGCAAGTCTTGTTTTACACCTTATTCTCTTTAAATTCCTACTTTTTTGTGTTATAAGATTCGTCAATCAAGTCTTGTTTTAGCGTACTCTGTACTCGATAATGGTTGTGAACGCCCTTTCCTCTTTTTAGTGTCCATAATTTATTTTTCAGCCTGGCCCCTGTTATTGAAGACTAAGCTATGTAGTTCCATATTATTGGTGATATTCCTATTTTTTTTACGTAAATACCTAAGCATACATTTGGAATAGATATGAACCATCTCCTGGGAAATATTACTCTTTATCTGTTCTTGTTTCATCTTCTTCTTAATCTCTAACCTAGGAAATCCCTAAACATGAAATAGAGAAATCAACAAGTTGTAGATCTGAAATCCCTAATCTCATTATTCAAGTTGTAGATCTGAAACAACTGCATCCCTCAACCGTATCAAGTAAAGGTATGATTTTACTAATTTTCTAGGGTATTAAATCCTCCTTATTAATCTATTCAACTATTCTCGTCTTCAGGTAAAGTTGCGGTTTTTCAAAATAGATTTTTCTTTGATGTTAGGGTTTGAATTGGTTGTTTTTGTTTTTCTTTGATGTAGAGGACTTTCAGATTAAGTTGGATTTACATGTAAAATTTTGTATGAATTTGTGATTGTTTTGAAGATTATTAGTATGTAATATTGATTATTTAAGTTTTAAATGTCTACCAGATCCGCTCCTTTGAATGATGGGAAGATATCTCATGAATTACCTCATATGTTGGCTCCACCTCACATACAGTGGATGCTGAACTAGAGTTCATTAAGTATGTTTGTGTTTTTATTGCACTTGACTGTACTGTTCAACATAAGGCTCTGGTAATGTTGCTTTTTATTTTTCTATTTCTTTGGAAATTCAGCTAAGCTTGTTGATAGGATAAAGATTGACAAATCTTTATCCTATCAACAAGCTTATGTCAATCTTTATCCTATCAACAAGCTTAGCTGAATTTCCAAAGAAATAGAAAAATAAAAAGCAACATTACCAGAGCCTTATGTTGAACATTTGCTTGACTTATAACTTTTCTCGCAGGTGCTAAGAAGGAACCCTTTAAGATTTGTCCGTGACAAGGGGTCCATTGTACTTATTGAGTACATTGAAGATTGATTTTGTAGAGAGAGAGAGGGAGAGAAAAAAAAGTGTTTTCGTGGTGTGGATGATCCAGATTACTTTGTGAAGCTTGATTTTGGTTCTGCTTTGCTCTGTATGTATTTTCTTGGGGTCCGTTAGCTCCCTTTATCTGAATTTTATTATGTTCTCAAGCACAAATTATTTGTAATAAACCTTTTTTGTTATTCCAGATTGAGATGCTGTCGGAATCTATTATGAAACTTTGGACAAAAACGCGACAGAAGAGGAAACTGAAGAGCTGACTAACCAGGTGAACAATAATGGCCCTCTTATCCTCTCTACTGCACAGTTGGAGCAAGCTGCAGTTAGAGCATCCTCAAGAGATGTCATCCTGTGCACTCTGTCAATAGCTGGTGCCTTGCTGATGGGTCTTTTGAAATACAGCTGACATCATTTCTTAGTGAGCAGGTGTGGCCAAAGCGGTGGCCTATGTCCAAACTCCAATGGGTCATATGGTTATTTTACAACTGATAGTATGCTTATACGCTAATAATTAGCTATCAAGTTTGTCTGTGCATGTATTATTCCATTATCGTTGTGGCTGTCAAATAATCAACTACATATTAATTAATCTTAAGTTTGCTACTTTTCCTCTAGGCTGGTTGTTGGTGTTGGTGAGGCCTTGTGCATAAATCTTACTGCTCCATTGATTAATTAACTTTGAGCAAGGTTTTTTTTTTCCTTTCTCTTTTCCTTAATTAACTTAGCTTTGAGAAAAATGTTTCTCGGGTGTTAAATTCAGAACTTTCTCTTATTTGTCTCTTTTCCAACTCTTGTTTCTTAATTCCTATATTGTTCTTAGAAAACAATGTGGTTTGCAATCTTTATATGTGTTTACCAACTGAATTGTTGTTTATGGTTGATGTATAGTTGTAGTGCACTGTAAGGCTAGCATGACAAGAACAGGGCTCATGATTACTATAGTCTTCTTTTATTCTTGATTGTCAATGTCCTTAATTGGAAGATGTGGATTGTTATGATATATATTGCCTCAGTATTCGGTTTTTCCCGACAACCGAGGAGTTTATTGACTATTACAACCAAAAAAGATGTATCGATGGGAAGGGGCTAGTTTTTCCAAGTCAAATTGACATACCTCTAATTTTTTGCTTTTTTGTTTAGAGGTATGTCAAATATTTTGAGGGGATCTTAACATACTTCAACGGTGAAAATCAGCTTGGGCGCAGGTATATACATTCTTGACACTATAGGGAGTACCCTAGTTATTGTTTGGTATCTTAAATTTATGGATGATTTGTTTCACCAGGTGCATGCTTCGGGAATTTCGACTCCACAGGTGTTCCTATTGGATTAGGCCCACAATTACCATCTCTGACCATAACGGTATATTTGCCTCTTTTTCAATCCAATTATGGTACTCCATGTTTACGCATAAAACTTTATGTTACTCTTTATCTAGGTTGCTAGTTTTATGTGGAATCAACTTGCACCCAAGTATACATTTATAGAAATAATATATGTGAATAGTCGAGCACGTTTTTGCTCTATCTTATTTCTTGGAGCTCAACTAAGTTCATCTTTGCTATGTAAGTTAAATATTTAGTTAGCGGTGGAGTCCAGAGAGAGAAAAAAAAAAGGGTGTTTCCATGGTGTAGATGAGTCAGACTAGTTTGTGAAGCTTGATTTTGGTTCTGCTTTGCTCTGTATGTATTTTCTTGGGGTCCTAAGTTAGCTCCCTTTATCTGAGTTCTGTTACGTTATTTTCAAGCACTAGTTTTTTGTAATAAACATATTTTGTTATTGCAGATTGAGATTGAGATGGTGTCAGAATCTGTTGATGAAACTTTGGACAAAGACGCGGCAGAAGAGGAACTAAAGAGCTGACTAACCATGTAAACACTAATGACCCTCTTATCCTCTATACTGCACAGTTAGCTGACAGCCTGTGCATTCTGTCAATAGTTGGTGCCTTGTTGCTGGGTGTTTTGAAATATAGCTGACATCATTTCCTAATGAGCAGGTCTGGCCAAAAATACATGAGCAGATTTTATATGAATACCAATGTGGAGCGTATGTACAACCAAATTTTCAGTGTCATGATTTTTAGAGGGTCACCGACATTAGCAACCATGTTTCATGATTTTAGGTTAACCGTGTCACTAACATCAAAAAAACAAAAAGTAAGTTATTTACGAGAAAATATTTTTAAATATTTTGACCCTACCTAATACCAATGGGGAGCCTATGTGCAACCAAAAATTTTAGTGTAAGATATTTAGAACCGAGGGTCACCGACATTAGCAACTCTGTGTTATGATTTTAGTTTAGCCATGTCACTGACATTAAAGAAATTTGTAAGTTGTTTACGAGAAAATATTCTTAAATATTCTGACCCTACCTAATATCAATGTGGAGCCTATGTGCAACCAAATTTTCAGTGTCGTGATTTTTAGAACCGAGGGTCACCGACATTAGCCACTCTGTGTCATGATTTTAGGATAGCCGTGTCACTGACATCAAAAAAGAAAAAATTTAAGTTAGTTTACTAGAAAATATTCTTAAATATTCTGACCCTAACTAATATCAATGTGGAGCCTATGTGGAACCAAATTTTCAGTGTCATGATTTTTAGAACCGAGGGTCACTGACATTAGCAACTCTGTGTCATGATTTTAGGTTGGCCGTGTCACTGACATAAAAATAAAATAATTTAAGTTGTTTACGAGAAAATATTCTTAAATATTTTGACCCTACATAATACCAATGTGGAACCTATGTGCAACCAAATTTTCAGTGTCATTATTTTTAGAAACGAGGGTCGCCGACATTAGCAGCTCTGTGTCATGATTTTAGGTTAGCCGTGTCACAGACATCAAAAAAAAATGTAAGTTATTTACGAGAAAATATTCTTAATTATTCTGACCCTACCTAATACCAATGTGGAGCTTATGTGTAGCCAAATTTTCAGTGTCATGATTTTTAGAAACGAGGGTCACCGAGATTAGCAACTCTGTGCCATGATATTAGCGTTAGCCGTGTCACTGACATCAAAAAAAAAATGTAAGTTATTTACGAGAAAATATACTTAATAAGTCTATGTATTATCACATTGATATTTTTTAACTGTTATATGCAACCCTGTAGTCAGTAATATACTTAATATTGACCTAAAAGTTCCCCATATATCACTAAACATGTATCATATAAGCAAGAGATGTTCCCATGTCATCAAAGGCCGTGATCCCTAATAACAAAATTTCTGGATTCAAAATTCAATTCCTTCAAGAACTTACACTAATATTAGGGAAAAGATAGAGAGACTAATAACTCTTGTTTCAAATCTTTCTTCTGCCGTACATATGAGAAAAGTTATCATGTGGACCACCAATGCCATCTTTATGCAAAAGACAACAAAACATAGCAGCATCTGCGGAGTACAAGATACTGCCAACTAGGAAATCTAGAAATCGTGCATGTTAAGCACTAATAAAAACTAGACACATGCTTCCCATTTCAAGCATCTTATCTTCAATGAGCACAACAAAATTTACCTGTTCATGTTGACCCATGGAATCAAGTGAGCATCTCTGTTCGTATGCAGAGCCCTGCAATGAAAACAGGTTTCAGCAACTTGACAGTATGTGAAACACACAACAAACAAGAAGAGAGTCCACATACACAACAAACAAGAAGAGAGTCCATACTTTTCCCATGACGAAACCCACGATGTTTGATTCCTATGAAGTCTTCTTTTTAGGCTTCATTGATACTTCTGTACAATCAGGCATCAACTGCTTTCCGAACTCCCCAGTTGACTCAAGCTCCGTAAGTTTTCTCATCTGATACCCACCTTGCACAGTACTCTGGTCATCCTGGAAGGAACTAGTATCTCCGCTTGAAGCATCAGTCTTGTTCGAAATCTGTACGCCCCCTACAGCTCCTGTGCTTACAGGAAATCGCTGCCTTGAAGCAGTTCTTACACGCTTTGTGGGGATAGAACCCACATTTGAGTTATTGGAAGGCCTGTTTCCCATGAAGGAAGGATGAGGCCCCAATTTGTTTTCCACATAATGGCCATAAAGATCTCCACCCACTTCATATGACCTCCCGGGGAATGAATTGGATGAGTTTTTCTTTTTCTTCTGATCAAAATTTGACGACTTACTACCCTCGAATGGTCCAGCAAGGTAGTGAGTGCATTCCTGTTTCTCCTTCATATTCTCCATATGCATTATCTCCGGATCCAAAATCTCCAAGTAAGCCTTGTCAAAAACATGGCATACTCAACCAATGGGTTCACATCAATAGTCGTTGATAGTGACAACAATACCTGACACTCCATCAAACATAAAAGAATCCAAGTAAATAGTAATCCAAATAAAGCTTCGTCGAATAAAAAACATAAAAGAATCCAAGTAAAAAGTAAACTGGCTTCAGATGAATGCTCAAATCCCGAATCGACAATTGCTCTAAACTCTAAAGAGCTTGAACTTTAGTAGAAAATCTCTGAATCCGGGACTTTATATCAAGCAACAGCTGTTAACAAAATATAAAATCAAACATAACCCAGTATTCAAATTCATCTCTTTGAACTTAATTGACACCAAATTTTAAAGAACATCAATAAGATAAATTGTTCTGCCGTCTTAGGGTTTCATATTTTTGAAATACAAACGAGTAATCAAAGTTTTAAGAACATCAATAAGATAAATTGATGAATCAAACATCTTACCTAAACGATGTGAAGAAGATAAGTGATTTGGAAAATGTATCTGATCTTGTCAAGATAAAGAACTAAACTTAAAAAAGATAAATGAGATAATCGTCCTCGAGTTGAGAAGATCACTGATTCAAGGTGCTGGCGGTAATTTGCTAGTGGTGATTTGTTTGAAAGGGGATGGGAGATTTGAGGAGGTATTGCTACACTGCAACTGCTATATGATGAGAAGAAAGAAAAAGAAAATTGAGCTCAGAGGAGCTGAAACGAAGAAGACGAAGTATAAGAAGTGAAGAATGAGATGTTAGGGTCTAAGCCTATGTGGAACCGATGTGGAGCCTACATGGCAACAAACTCTATAATGTCATTGATTTTGGAAAATAAAAGTTGGTGACACTCACATCAATTTCTCATGATTATAGGATCGAGTGTCACCTGATTCGAAGAAAAAATGTAAATTATTTACGGAAAAACCAATTTTTGCTCAAAGTCATGACGCTAGAGATATGACACCGGATAATAAAATATACAAAATAATTCCAGTGTCACCAATTTTCGGGACATAACCGTCAACATTTGTAAACAGTAAAGGGTACAAATATAAAATAAACTGTAATTAGGAATAGTGTTTAGCCTGATTCGGTGTACCACAATTTACTTTGTCCACAAAGTGAAAACGCCCCGCTCTGAACTGGTCTTTCTATGGGCAGATACGAATACACCCTAAAAACAAATTCCAACTAAGACAAATTGGATCCATTCAAAAACTTAAAGATTCTCTAATTCAATGATTACCAAAATGAGATCTCTGGGAATCTACATTCGCCTCCCACAATCGGACATCCATCTTTTCCCTTGTGTAAAACTTCATTGCGATTATGAAGCACGAGACAAAAAAAATCGTCCATTCTAGTTTACTTACTTGTTTAAGCACCTAAGAACACCAAATAAGATATCCACCTATTTCAGAATTCAAAGAGCAAGTACACAATGTTAACAGTATTATACTACTGGTACTGGTACTTAAAGATGAGCTAGATGCAGCTTCAATTTAAAGACCGCATAAAAAGAGTACATTAATTGTAGCTTAGATGAGAGAAATGCAAAGAGAGGAACATGTAAAAACTGAAGGCAGAGCGCAAACCACATACCTAATGACTATAAAATTAAAAAAATCACCAAATTACTGGCAGCTCTAAATTACTTAGCAGATGAATAAATTCAAGTGTTCACAGCTTCAAGATACACAAGTAGTATTTACAATATAAAAAAACTAATATGCACCAATGTAACTCTTACCGACAAGTTGTGCATGGATAGGTTGATGAAGTGAACAGCAAAAAGTCTAACATATCTATAGTAAGGCACTCCACCATTTTCCTGAACCATGGGCAAGAAGCATGGATACTTAGAGAGGAGCTGCATAAACGCCTCCTACAGAAGCAGCTCAGAATCGACGCCAGAATATATAAAAAAAACTACCAAATTTTTAGTAGTTTTACCCATCAAACAATCACTAATTAACAAACTCCCACACATAAAAGTAACCATGAATGTGTTAACTCGGTTCAAACATTTGCGTGGTCATACGAATATCTCTGTACTGTCACATAAATAGTGAATGATTTTGGAAACAAAACTAAATCAAATTTCAAAATAATGGGGAGTTATCTGCATAAATAGCTTTAAGATATAAAGAGATAACAAAATTTGAACTGATCTGCACCCATGTTAGTCTTTTTTTATAGGAAATTAGCAAGCATTATCACCACTTATTATTTTATTTCGATCCAAGGTTCTATCGAGCACCAAAATGAATATGTATGTAATGTAACTATCAAATAAATAAGATCTAAACTGTACTGTGTGTAGTAGCAAATAAGGTCTACAAAGAAATTTTTCTCCAACAATTGAAATGTAAGCTCTGAACTGATCTTTCTATGTTTGTTTGTAACGTCACTAGTCCATAACTGATCTGTTTGGGATGTAAATCAGCAGCAGTAGTGTTACTGCTGAGGTTTTAGTCGGAGTTAAAGCTGAATCTTGAATCTCTGCAACGAAATCAAACCAAAATATGAATGTCAAGTGTTATGGGCAAGACAACGAAATCAAACTCCATTATTTTACAGATCAGATCTTACCAGAAGAAAGGAAGATGGCCACTACATGGGCAGGATGAATGGCAGCTACATAGATTTAAGAGGATAAGTCATTATAACAACAATTTCAAAGATTTGTGGATCTCTCTTATATTTGATCTCCAAGTGCAAAGGTTCCCATATAAAACTCAAATTCGGATCATAACTCCCCATCTGATTTTAGAATCTTAGGGTTTTCCTATTAACACCGCCTCAGTCTGGTGGTATCCAATTTCAGTCTCTTCCCTTGTGTAAAACTTCTTCTACAGAAATCTTAGGGTTTTGTTTGCTTTTATGTAAGGACTAGGATATGACCCGTGCCGTAACGGCCCTGGCTCTGGGGATTGCTATCATTTAGTGCGATCATATGTTTTTTTATATTAGCGATTTGATGCACAAAGTAAGCACCATTAACACGTTCCAAGTTGAGAACATACAATTATGCGCATAATTTCAAAGAAAGTGAAACGGTATCTCGTTGTCTTAGAACTTGTCCTACGATATACATTCTTTCTTCTACGTTGGAATTTAAAAGGATATCTATATCTATCAACCATCTAAATGATACACCATACATTAGTCCTGCAATGGTATTCAAATATAATATGTGTGGCCTTGTGCTGATAATGAGGATCACCATGTCACCATTTCGGTTACAGTTCAGGGTGATATGCAATGAGAGGTCATTTCCTTTCACATTACATAGGTTTGAGAGGTAAACATATCATGATAGACTCTATGAGTCTAGTCTATAATTTCTTCTCGTTGATAAAATGGTGGCCAGTTTAGATGGATCATCAATATTTGGTAGTGGGTGGTGAATTTGACTTTAGTACACACAACGGTTGCATAAAATGAATTTGTGGGCACATCAAACCCCAAAATTCTCTCGATCTCGATCTGGATCGAATATTCTTATCAATCATTAAAACTCTTCTTAATCTATGGTCATTGCTAAAATACAGTCCACAGTGAACAGTATGTTTTTTTATTGTTTTGGTGGATAATGTATTGATCTTAACCGGATTGGTTAATAAAATGCCGCGTACAGTAAAACTTGCAGGAACGGACAATTTTGGATTTTCATCAGGTTGAATGAAGTACTCATTCATACAGCAAGCCAACGAAAATATTAACTACTAAGTTAAAATGAAATTGTAAATGCTATCAACCACAACGGCAGAATCTAGAAGGCTTCTTATGCCACATTGGAGTTACCGGTAAAAAAAAAAAAAAGTTTCAACTTCAACTTTGAAAGGTATCTCACATCAAAATTTTCATATTATGTAACTATTTCCACAGTTCAATTCCACTCTAATTATTAGAAACATTCATGTAATCTCATAGGTGAAGAATCTCAATGTCTACAATATTTATTTTTTGTAATACGAAATAAGCTTCATTTAAGAATATAGGAAACTACAGAGAGTTATTATCTTCAGCTACTGCTAAAGAAATCCAATATGGCATATTGTTTTTCCACTCAATGTCTAAAATAATTCAAGAACATATCATGTCAAGAAATGAGGCTTCTATACATGATAAAATCCGAAAGTTTTGCAACTGCAAATATCGAATTAGCTCACTCGATACAGGTAAATAATGTAGGCATGGGTGGTGGTAACGTTGAAAACTGTCTAAGGCCGTCGCTGCGATGCTTCTCATCTGATCAACTTCTGAACATTCAATACAAAAATCATTGAATTGATATCTTGGATTAAAAGTGTTGCTGGAACAGATGGGGGAAGAATATGAACGAAATGTCGGGGATGCCTGCATAAAATAAAAAACGTTGTTAACCAGCACAACCTAGTTATAAAATCAAATAAAAGCTGGTAGAAGATAACAAACCTCCTATGCTTCACAATGCCAAAATTTACAGTATAACAGAAATTGAAGTTGAGTCATTATCTATATCAAATTACTAATTAGTAAATTACAGTTAGATGTATTTGCAATAAGAAATGAACTGCATATAGTGCATAATGGAGGAAGTTCTGCTATAGCATTAATAATCAATATATTGACTGCAAACTAAATTGCCATGGCCGTCTGCGTTGTTCACATGTAGTTAAGAATCTCACATCAAATTTTATGCTAGGCGCGGAGAAGGTCCAGCGTTCAACAATAATAGTCACACAAGTATTTATGTAAAATGTAGGAATACCATGTCATAATTCTTAATAAAAACAATTGTTAACTTCTTAATAGTAATTGTATGGTTATTTCCTAACATGGTTGATATATGTTCTGTAGCCTCAAAATTCTGGGTAGTAGGGTTCTCTCCTGTCATGGTTGATATATATTCTGTAGTCTTAGAATTCTAGGTATAGAAGAGAAGTAGATCTACTAAAGTTGCTATATATGCAAATACATACAAATATATTTAGGTTAGAAGCATTTATATAATCTGATAGGTGAAGAACCTCTGTATCTACAATGTTTCTACGCACAAATTATATTAAAAGTTACGTCAAATAAGGGAACTTAATAAACACATAGACTGACCTGTATCTCTATTGGAAAGGGGGATGAAATAGCATGGTCTGGCTTGCACCTCGTGGGGGTATGTCTTATTTGTGGCTCGAAATCAATATCTAACATCTTGCCAGCAAATCCAAAAATCCTCTGGATACGGACAAAAAAATCAAATCTCTTCAGCACCTCAGCTAACACAAATAAGACAACTATATCAGGGAAGTAGCCGAACCCATTTAAATAAGACAACTATGTCACTGCGGATCAGGCGTAAATATGCTTTTACTTCATTACATCAAGCAAAAAATTATGCATACATCTTCAACACTAAAACAAAAGAGAAATATGAACTATGATTTGTTGGTGATCTCTGAAACGTCTACAACAATTTTCAAGATGTAGGAAATATTATTTACGGATCATTCAAGTTGGGAGTGTCAAGAATGCATAATCCATGCTCAACCAAATTCAAGAAGCATATAAAACAACGATGGGGTGAGATATCCTCAGGTGTAGCTGCTTAACAATCATGGAAAAGTTAGGTAACAAATTGGTTAAATGGGAGAAACTTGGGAAATTTTGTAAATCAACTAATAGCTTCAGCGTTGGATCTGAATCAATTCTTCACCCTCTGCCTGTTATAGTCATGAAGGTGTCCACTATAATTTTATCATAAAGTGTTGAGGCACCATGCACTCCATGACCATAATTCCCAACAGAAAGATCCAAAGATAAAGAGTTAGGTTGGGTCAAAGGAAGCCGAGAAATGAGTCTTCCAATGTACTTGGCACATACGCTGAACTGAAGCTGTAAAAGATATTCCATAATGCATATTTAGCTAACCTAAGATTACATCAGAATGAATAATATACTATAAGAAAAAAGAGTCGCTTTCTTAATTCAACACCATGTAAACTCATTAAACACATTATAAACTTAATATTAAAAACAAACATCTTCTTTATAAATGGGCATTCTCAATCTCAGTTCTTGATCATCAAAATACGAATCTTTATGAATTCCTTTCTAATTGCTATATTTATGAAGAGCAGTGGTATCCGCTTATTCATGTAGTGAATTTCACTGGAAAGATAAGATTCAACCTGAACTCAAAAATGAAAAAGATCTTGTAATAGATAGAGTGAGCTTGGATACCTTCATCTGGGCTCTTCTGTTATGGCGAGGTTAAGAGCTAAATGAAGTACAACAGTTGCATTAGGGCTTATGTAACCTCCTCCCTTCAATCTTATAATCCTGTATGTCCACCATCACAATCGAACCCTTTAATCCCAGCTGATTTAGAAAAAAACTGAGATTCTGCAATTCGTTTAGAAAACCAAAATCCATTATTGAGAATCAATTTAAACATTTAAAAACACAAATTCAGAAATCACACATCCATATCGACTTACCTCGTTCTTCACAAAAAAAAAATGGAGGTAGGATTATAATTCCTTTGTTCAAATCGTTGGGTTTGGCTCATTGCTGCTCTGTTTGGATATAAAGATCCTTTTGGAATCAGTTAGGTAAAGGGGCAAATTCATCGCAAGCTCATACCAAACATTGGTCATTGGGATATGCTTTCAAACAGTTGGTGTGCAATTTACATACTTATGCAATTTCAATTAACAAACACCTAGATCATGAGATTCATCTTTCTTATTCTTAAGCAAGCCCCTGATAGGTCTTATACTCAACAAAAAAAAATCATTCACAACAATCTGAAAGTGTAAACCTGTACCTTAAGTTAACAGTTGAATCATGTAAATGATCACGGGATGCCTGAAACAACATGAGAAAATAGATCATACGAAGTAAAAAATCGCTGTTGGTACCTTATTTGGGTTGAATTCATCTCCATGTTTTGCAAACTACAACCAAGATCAACCATCAATCGCTACAAACACATTAAATTGTACTTCGAATGGGAAATTGAGTAAGACCGGAGCATCAAATGGAAATCAGTGAAGATGAGAAAAAAAAAAGCCATTAAAGCCCAAATCTAGCTGAACAGCTAAATGAAACAAAAAAAAATTAAAACAAAAATTAACGAAGAAAAAATGTCCAAAATGAAACTTACAGAGTTGGTTCAGAACATATTAGCGAGCCGTCAATGGTGGTTTTCATTGTTCGTAACGCATGAGCAATTGATGGAGAGAAAAACCCTATTTCTGGTAACCGGAATCAATATTGAATAGCAGATTATGCAAGTAACGTAAGAAAATTGAAGGCAATGAATAAACCAAAAATGGGACGTTGGATCAGGGCGTATAAAGCGGGAGTATTTTCAGCCGCGATTTATCTCGTTCTGTTTTGAGGGTTTTGAGAAGAATGAGAGCCGTTGATCACAAAACAGAGACCACTAAGAGCCGTTAGATGGTTCAAAAACCATTTGTTTTTGGAAGATAGATGCAAGAATCCTTTGAGCTCATTTTCAATGGACAATTATTTGCAGCCCAGTGAGGAGGAGGAGGCCCTATTATTACAAAAGAAAAAATGTTTGCATTGGTAGCCGTTTTACTAAGGGCACACTTAACAATACTTTTACTACTCCAGCATGCATGAAATAGTTTCTTTCCACATTTGATCTCGCAAGCCTGCTAAAATTTGATTTTTTGAAGTGGAATGAAGCTTTGCTTTCCTGCCTAACAAAAAAGAGCTGCTGATGCCAAGAATGCGTGCTCAAACCGCTGCAGAACACAACTCAAAGCAGACATGCTAATATACATCCACTACTATCATTCTATATTCAGTATTTCCCTTTTTAGAAGATTTCCTTTTTAAGCCTTATTTTATCAGAACTCTAAGCTATATATATAAAGCTCATGTAGAACTAAGTCTATTATCAATCAATACAACTATTTTAAGGTGGTTAATTATTTTATTTTATTTTGGGTTAAAATTGATAACTAAGTGCCGAGGAGGCACGACAAAGAAACAAGAATAAAGACTTCAATAAACTTTCTGAGGTAACAAGAGCCACAGAAAAGAGAAGAGAAGCAAAGAAAATACCTTCCTAAGCAAAAGGGAGAAAGAGCAACAAAAAGCTTAAAATTACATGTTATAAACTTTTTGCTTCCACTTGTAAACTAAATCCTCAAAAAAGAGCCTCTTAAAGATCTGATTAGGAAGAGCCCATTGATAAAGTAGCGTCTTGACGGATATTATCGTGTCGCCTTCAGATTGAGATTTATTATGAAAGAAACGCCTATTTCATTCCAGCCACAACGACCACCAAATGGCATATGGTAAATTGTTCCATATAAAATTTTGTCTTTCGTCTTCCCACTTTCGTCTCCACGAATTCAAGCACACAGCCGTAGAAAAAGGAACCACGCTCATCACATTAGGAATCTCCAGGAAGTATGCCCACACCGTATATGAGTAAGAGCAGTGAAGTAGGATGTGGTTGTTAGTTTCTTCATTAATGCCGCATAATCTACAGGCTTGATTTGTGTTGAGTAAAGGTAAAACCCCTCTCCTCACCAGATTATCAAGTGTTGGGGCAGCATTCCAAAGAGTTGACCAAACGAAAAAAGATACCTTAGAAGGCACTATAGCATTCCAGATTAAATTAGGCTTCGTAAAGTCATCCACACTTGTCTGAGCATCTTCATTTTGTAAATCATAACAAGATTTAGATGAGTAGATACCTGTTGAAGAAGGCAGCCATGATCTACAGTCTTCTCTGTCTTGAATAAGCTCTGGATTTCCAATGTTTTCCAATAATTGTGCCACCTCATTTACCTTCACCGCTTCTGGGTTTCTAGAAAATCCCAGATTCCATGCCGAATGAGAATTAACAAAAGATGTAACTTCACTAATTGTTGCCTGCTTGCTTCTACAGATCCTCCAAAGGTTTGGGTATTTCATCTTTAGTGGAATTTGAGTACACCAATTGTCATTCCAAAAGCTAGTATTCTTTCCATTGTTCACAGTAATGCGAGAATTCGATTGTATAAGAGAGAGAGAGTCCATAATACCTTTCCAGAGACTTGTGCCATGAGAGGACGATACTTTATTCGGATACCAAACAGCTGCATTACCCCCATGTTTCTGCCGGATTAAGCTATTCTTCTCGCTTCCGTACCTCCATACCCATTTTGACAACAGGGCCCTATTTGTCATCTTGATCTTCCTTATTCCAAGCCCTCCTTTGGATTTAGGTTTACAGACCCTTTTCCACCCCACCCAGTGCATAACTTTTTTCTCATTAGTATCACCCCATAAAAAATCTCGACAAATTTTCTCAATCTTTTTAGCAACGGAAACCGGAATAGAGAATAAAGAAAGTAAATAAACTGGAATACTTGCCAAGGTACTGTTAATAAGGACCAATCTTCCTCCTCTTGTAATGAATTTCTTCTTCCAAGGGGGAAGCCTTTTTGCGATTTTCTCCAAAATTGGATCCCATATAGCTTTATTTCTGGCTTTCGCTCCCAGTGGAAGGCCTAAGTAAGAAAAGGGAATAGAGCCCACTGTACAACCCAAAATACTAGCTGCTTGAATACCCATTTCCGTATCTTGAGCGTTGTTGCTTATCACCATCACACTACTCTTTCCAAGGTTAACTTTTAATCCTGTCACCGCCTCGAAACAGAAGAGAATCTGCCTTAAGTTGTGAATTTGACTGCGATCAGCATCTACAAAAAGGAGAGTATCGTCCGCAAATTGCAGGTGCGTGATACCGCTACTTTCTAAATTGACTTGAAAACCTTTTATTAGACCCATTTCCTGTGCTTTGTCAAGCATTTTAGAGAGGATTTCTGCAATCATAAGAAAAAGGAAGGGAGACATTGGATCTCCTTGCCTTAGCCCTCTAGAGCTTTTGAACTTCTCTGTTGATTTACCATTTACAAGGACCGATAGTATTCAAACAACCTTTGATCCATCTTCTCCACTTGCCTCCGAACCCAAATCTGCCCATCATATAATCAAGACATTCCCAGTTTACTCTATCATAAGCTTTCTCGATGTCAATCTTGCAAATGAAACCCCCTCTCCCACTTCTAAGCCTCGAGTCAATTAGCTCATTTGCTATCAGAACGCTGTCCAAAATCTGTTTGTCTTTTATAAAGGCACCTTGGCAATAGTTGGCATGACCAATTTGAGTCTATTTGCAAGAACTTTTGCTAATATCTTGTAAACACCCCCAACTAAACTAATGGGTCTAAAATCTTTAAACTGGGTTGCACCTACTCTCTTAGGAATCAAGCAAATAAAGGTACAGTTTAATCTCCAATCCAACTTACCCCCATTTTGAAAATCTTTGATAACGAGCATGAAATCCTCTTTAAGAGTTGGCCAAAAAGGTTTGAAAAATTCATTTGGCATACCATCCGTACCTGGCGATTTGTTGGTGGGCATGTTGTTTATCACCTGAAGTACTTCATCAATCTCAATCCTCCTCTCCAAGCTATGTTTTTGAACTTCTGAAATAGAAGGAAATTCCAAGTTATCTACTTTAGGCCTCCATGTTTGATCTTCAGTATATAACTCAGTAAAAAACTTGACAGCTTCTCTTTGAATTTCATTGTGAGTAGTAAATTCTTGGTTGTCCACCACAATCTTGTGAATCCAGTTTGCTTGTTTTCTCCCATTAGCAACCACATGGAACTAGGACGTATTTCGCTCCCCTTTGCTAATCCAGTTCACCTTCGCACGAGATAGCCACTTTTGATGTAATAAGTGAGAAACTTCATTATGAACACCCAAAGAGGAAATTCTTTCATTAAATTCAGTAATAGACCAAGGAGTTGTTTCTTCTTTTGCATTCAATCTAGCTATGTTTACTTCACAATCGTGAAGCCTAGCATCAATAGCTTTAAACTTTTCTCTACTCCAAGTTATCAAGATAGGCTTCAAACTTTGTAATTCTTTTGCAAAAATGAAACTACTTGATCCTCTAAAGTAAAGTCTATTCCACCAAAAGCGCAATACTTCAAAGAAGGATCCTTCATTGAGCCAAAAGATTTCTAATCTGAAAGGAGAGCTAGAAATCTTATCCGGACCCAATTGAAGAGTGATAGGCGCATGGTCGGAGGTTAAGGTGGGATTGAAACGCTTACTAGTCCAAGTATACTTGCCTCCATGAAGAAGTAGATCGACTAATTCAGCTTCTGTGATGAAACTATCAAACTGCTTCATATCAGAATTCGCTCTGGAGGTTTTATTTTTCTCCGAGAGATATCTGATGCAATTGAAGTCCCCTCCAAGAATCCAAGGAAGTTGCCACAACCCCCTTACAGACCACAATTCTTCCCAAAGAACTTCTTTCCCTCCTCTTTCAGCTGGACCATACACATTAGTCAGCATCCAAACATACCCATCCACTCTAGTCCTTAGCACAATGGTTACAGAAGATGGACCCTGCAAATTGTCTATCAATTCATAATTTGCACAATCCCACACAGACAGAATACCACCAGATTTGCCTTCTGGCGGGTAGTGAATCCACTCAAAATCATCATTTCCCCAAAAATTTCTTATTTGATTTCTATTAATATCTTTCACTTGATTTTCCTGAATCAGTAAGAAAGAAGGATGTTCTTGATCCATCAGTCTTCTCAAAATCTCTAGCCTTCCTTTCGCCGTAAAACCCCTGATGTTCCATGACACAATTTTTTTTTATCCATTAGAACTTTCAATCCCTTCTGATACTCCTTTTCTTCTACTTTTTCCTTGAGATGAATCCACAGATTGCCCATTCCATGCCAAGCGAATTTGTTCCCTTTGTGTTCTGCTTTTCTTTTTCGAAGCCGCGTCTAATTTTTCCTTTTTCCTTGTTTCTATCGACCCTAGAACTGGTTCATCATTGTCATTCATTTTTCCCCCAAATTTGAATTATTCACTGAATTTTGTGAATTACTAATCACTATATTATTGACAATTTCCTCTAACTCCTTCTCTTTCCCTTCTGCAGCAGGACCTAAAAGGTGACAAGATTGTAGCAAAATCCTTGATTCTTCTTGATCATCCAAATTAACAGACACTTCCCAATTTTCGACCTAAGAAGTCCCAGCATCAGTCTAAAGGTGTCTCAATGGGTTGCTACATGGAAAGAGTTGGATGTGCGAGCTTGGACTTGGATTCATGTGCATGCTTAGGAGTTGTTGTATGCGATGCGCTCGGAAAGCCAATCATTGCTAAATCTAACTTCTAGAAAACTGGAATTTCATTTTTCCATCAAGTGTTCAAGAGAATAAGTGAGTGCTGGTGTCGAACGTGCTGTAGAACGTAAACGTGATGGTTTCCATGTCGGGAGTAATTCGCTTAAACTCTCATGTTTTTTTGGTTCTTTCAAACTCTGCACTGATAATGAATGCAAAAACACAAGTGATCCCGAATATCTTTGCAAGGAGTGTAAGAATATATTTATTGTCGAGCATTGCGATATGGATACAGTGCTTTTTGTCCAGAAACTTAGACAGAAAAGACTAAGAGAGATGAGAGAGCCATTGTCTCTAGCTGCGCATTATCTGGCGAAAATGTTAAAAAAAAAAGATAAGTTGTGAAGAAGGAAGAAAGCAGTGCCACCGTTGAAGATGGATCAGTTTATTTACCAGATGATTTTCCTCAAGGGCTTAAAAATCTTCTTTGGTTAGAAAAGTCTGATAAGACAGTTAGATCATGATGATGAAGATATGAACTCTATTTTCACCATAGTAATTGTTGAACTGAATTAGGAGATGGTCACAGTAAAACCAGTTTTTTTTGCCTAACAAACTGTTGTTTAAGTGTTACTGTCAAGAACGATTAAATGGGACAATCTTGATAACAAAATTGTAAGAAATTGGTCAAGTTCTTAGATTTTTTACATGACAGTCCTGGAACACCAGATATTCAAAAAGTCATTTGGTCCATTCCAAGTTTATTCATTTATACTCACTGCAACAAAACAGAATCACATTCACATCAAGATTGCAATTTCTGACCAAATTTATTTCAAATTAACATTCTTTTGACAAACCTGAAAGAACTAGCAGCACAAGATAGATTATTCCAAACCAATTTTAACAGCTACTATTTGATCAAATGAGCATCATTATTCCAAACCAGCTCAAAACGGTGTAACAATAAAAGTTACGGAACAGATTATCCCAATCCTTCTTCATATCCAAAGCATACAATCAAATCACAAATAAGACTTCCCAGATGTGTTCATTGTCCCGATCAAGCTGTTGAGTTGCTCGTACATGGCTCCAAGTCCTTCACCTATTGTATTAAAAAAAAAAAACACGAACATTTATTGTTAGCAGCAGAGGAGGCTGGTATTTCATTCAATTTCTCCAATAGTGCAGGAGAGGAGCATGCCTCTAGATTCAGTTTCGATTGTAGTGCAGAAGAGAAGCCTGACCCTCGATTCAGTTTCGATCGTGATTCAGCCATCGGAATTTTTCTTTTTCTCTAGGCCTAGAAATAAAAAACCACTTTGAAGAAATCGGCGGAGAAGAAAGTGGATTTAGTTTCGAAATCACGGATTGTCAGGCAGATTTTCTCGATGATTTTTGGTCGTTATTATGAAAGTGAACTTAGGAAAGAGTTTAGTTTACTTGGTGGCCAAGTTTGGACTAGAATTGTAGGTTTGTGTTGAGCATTCCCGACATATTAGCCAGCCATTGAGATTAGACATTTTAACATAGGACCACGAGTGTGTATAGATAGCGAAAAAATGATTAGTGTGTGCATACTTCATTCAGAGTTGGTAATTGTACAAGGTGAGTCAGGTGACAGTACTGCACAATCTCATCAAAGTATATTAATGAGACTATACGTTTTAAGTAAAAAACAGAACTAGTCATAAAAATTCAAGGTGACCAAATCTGTGATATAAAAACCCCATTCAAATGTTGGGATCCATTAAAAAACTCTATCTTAAACAAAATTGATACAAAAACCCTAAATTTTTAAAACTTGATACAAAAACCCCAAATTTCAAAATTGGTTTTATCAAATTATACGATGTTTCATCAAATTTTATGATGAAACCAAAATTGGTTTCATCAAATTCTTTGGGGTTTTTGTGTTACTTTTATTTTGATGGTGTTTTTATGTTACTTTTGTTTTGATGAGTTTTTTGGGGATGGATAGTGACACCTTTGAGGTTATAACTCGCAGACCGAAAGTAAAAATGTAAATTAGCTTGCGAGAATTACGGTGTGTGGCTCATGGGCGCAGCCAGAAACTTGGCTAAGGGGGAGCATATATAATCTTTCTAGCTCTAGGGGTGCAAGAAGGCTAAAATGGGCTTCAAAGCCCATAAACTTAAGAATAACAGGCTTGGGAGCAGCACACCCTTGCTTTAAACTGGCTTCGCCACTGTGTGGTTACATGTTTATAGCTTGTGAGAAAATTATGCCAAAAATAATGTGGGTACTATAGTAGAGTGGTGCATTCAAAGCATGTTACTTTCAAGAACTAAGAATTATCATTCATTCTCTACAAAGACGATTAAATTGCATAATCTTAATGATAAAATTGTAAGAAATTTGTTTAGTTCTTTTACATGACAATGCTGGAGCTCTGGGTCAAGATCAGGGCAGGGATCATTTGGATCTTTTGGGCTAGAAGAAGTCAGGTAAATATATCCCATTAAGCCTATTGATAGATAAAGTAGAATAGTAAGTGTTACTGCGCCTTGGAAATTTATGATTTGGTTGACAAAGATTTCTAGTTCTCTCGATTTAGTTAATTCCGGCCAGTTCCGTCTGTTCGACTGTATACCTACAATCCAAAATTGATGAAAGTCAAGCAATTTATCACAAAGGGGAAAAACAGGTTATCGAAGTTTAAGAGAGTAAAACCATACCTACAAGCATGTTATCAAAATCAAGCTTCTAAATATCAAGAATAGCAAGGGTGTAAAGCTAACCCATGTTAAAATTATTACCTAAAGCATAAACTAACACCATGGGTAATGCCAAACAGTGATTCCAAGAGAACTAATTAGTCAAACAACCATATAATCATATATGAACTTCAGAGTTAAGAGAAATATGAAAAGCAACAGTGTAAATTAGCATGAGTAATTGGATAAATGACACGTGGATACCACATCCATATGGTTGTCTGGCCGCTACCAAATGAATCAAATCAACTGGTTTTCACTTTCTACATCATTGGTAAACAAAAGTGCAAAGGAGGATGCATAGCCTTCACACTCAGTAAAACCCAATAAATGAATAAATGCAATATTCTAACAAGAAGATGTAGTAAAATACCTAACCTGTTATCCAAACAATCCTTCCAGACTGACCGTGAGCTGGATCTTTCAGTTGGTCCGTGAAACATGAAAAGAACCCACAGTCTAAAAATCCAGGGATCTTTCGGTTTTTCCATGAAGCATGAAAAGAACCCAGTCTACAAATCCAGACCTTGCTTCAATTTTATGTTGCCCCACGAGAGCCCTCTCTCTTCTTAATCACTGCCAAGAATCACAAACATAAAATAGTATTTGAGGCATTCAGAATTGAATTTTCCATTGTCCAGAGAAAAAAAGCAAGACTTACCAGGAATGGGATCCACAAGCCTAAAAACTCGCCCAGTACTGATCCTAGGGTGTGACTCAGAGATGAGACACACGGACCCAAAAACCTGCCACGCTGATCCTAGGATGGGACTCGCCACCCCAGGATTAGCAGGGAGGGTCTTTGGGACTCAAGTCCAACCCCTGGATCACGAGGGACAACCGGCAAGTCTAGCCCTAATCCCATTTTGAAGTATTTGATTTAATAAAATCTCACATTACAAGTATCCAGAGAAACAGTGAGTATCCCACCCGTCATCACCCTGAGAGATCCAACCCACAGTCAGTCTAGCAAGATTGGCTAAATTAAAAATCCAAACAATGCTAGACCTACCGTGGGTTGGATACCACGGGCTGTGTTGTCCTGCTAGAATTAGAGCAACAATAAAACCGGGGATGGCACAAAGGAGAAACATACGAGTCAATCGTCGCATAAACATGACACTTCAATTAGCAATAGCATGAACTTGATATTCAATAATTACCAGACTATCATGAACTTTGTCATGATAGTCCACAGACACAAATTGCTGAATGAAACATATGTAGGAAGATACTCCATGTGCTGTGTAATAGTTCAAGGAGCCTAACGAACACCAAAATATCACTATAGTCATTTTCCTACTCAACTATGGTACCAATATGAACCAGTTTGCTTTATCGATCACAGAAATCTAATACCAAACAAAAGGCAAAAAAGTTAACTTCTATGAAAGTCCAATCCAAAATTTAAGTAAACAGATTATATTCTAATTTGCCATACATCCACCAATAAATAGCTATTCCAAAAACATACAATACTGTCAGATGGTACCTAGAAAGCTCCCAAGTAGTGGCAACCTATGGGGGAGTAGCTGAGGCTCAAACCCGGGTCAGCCCCCAAGCCTAATGTGAATGTTGGGATTAATTTAAAAAATTAGTCCGTAAAGAATTCTATTTCCAGCCTTCCTGGATGCGTCCATGGTCCAAAATTCAGAAACCATGTCTTCGATCACAACCAAGGACGGACCCAGGAGGGCTGGAAAAGAAAATCTTTCCTACAACTTATGAAATTAGGTTTATGGACTTGTGAGCTAACCACGGCTTGAAACTCAGTTAGACCCCGCAAGTCCCTTCCCTATCACAGATTCACAAAGGACTTGTTCAAAAGGCCTTGTACTGAATAATTTCTGGTTCAACAAGTTAGATTTTCTATTTTAAAAATTTAATACTACGTTAGATTGTACATCCAAACAAGATCGGGTGTCAGTTGTAACAAAATTTTCCAATAATTTCAAAATCAAGAGTAAAATTCTTAATGAGTTCCTCTCATAGAGTTGGGATTAGCAGAGGGCAGGTTTTTGGCCTGTAATTACACCCCAAAGTCAGGCGCACAGTGAGCCTAGCATTTTGCAAACAGAGATTCTAGACTGATTGAGGGCTAAACCCGCGGGTTGTCCCGCAAGAGACAAGCCCTTAAGTCTAGAGTTTCCATTTGCAAATTAATAACTCAAATATTATCCATCAGAACACTATAATAATGGGAAAACAAAAAGAAACCATATTAAAACAGACTAAATGTAAAAGTTGAGTTTGATATCGAAAATGTGAGATGGAGTTAGTAGACGAATTGGGACTGAATAAAACCCGTTGTCTGTGGATAGCGCATCCCTACGGTTGTCTAGCCGCTACCAATTGAAATACGAATCTCAAATGGTTTCCAATATCTGCATCATTGGTATACACAACTGCAAAGGAATAATACATAGCCTTCACACCCAATAAATGCAATATTCTAGCAGCACATTTTCGGTCCCCGGCCAAAATCACACACTTTTCAACCATAACGTCTCCAACTCATGAACTTGCATCCACCACCACCACCTTTCAAAGTGGTTATAAAACTACAATTTCTGCCCCTAAAAGAAGCTTTATAAAAGTAAAATTTGGGAGACAGAAAAATCCCATACCTATCAAAAATCAATCAGTATACTGTACTGTAACAACAATCATTTGACTCAAAATTTCGGCAAAAATCTTTACAAAATTAGTAAGAATTGTGTTATCAAATTATCTTACATTCATAGACTATCTAATTCCTTGTATAACACTACATGTTTACAAAGACTCATATCAAGTGTAGTTTTCAATCACTGTGGGAAATCAAATCAATCTGAAATCTATAATAAAAGAGAAAAATAGATAATCAAAAGATACCTGATACTTTTGAATCATAGATTTACATACATGATTGCTTATAGGGATAGCAATTTACATTGGGGAGTATACTACTATGATTCAAAAGATGGCACCTAATTCATATTATCTTCATCTCTAAATCAAAAAATGAAAGAGATTCAATTCTATAGTGCCCCACTAGAGCCCTATCTCTTTATAATCACTGCCAAGAATCACAGGCATTAAATAAATAAATAAAAATCAGAAAAATGCAAGAAAATCAATTTGAAAACAAGAAAATCTCTCCTTAAGATTGACAGCAACCTAAATTGCATATAAATAACTGTTAGCCCAACACATGATTAAAAACCATTACAACTCAGATCAAAGGAAAATACTTATATTTATCGAGGACGCACAAGATATAGTATTAAAACTTTGAAACTAAGATATGAAGGAAAGAGAGAAACATGGAATAATGTCATCTACAAGAAATGTGGTTATCCTTTTTATATACCCGAATCTAATGCGGATGTTTTTAAGTTGGAACAAGTGGGTGTCATTAATATTTTTTTGATCGTAAGACCCAACTCAAAAGGGAGACTACTTCTTCAGCACAACCACGTAAACATCTAATTTCCAGTAATTAAGGGAAGGGTCTTGTTAACTTGTATACCGTATACATGTTAAGGTTCACTAAAAAACAATTTTTTGCATTGGAAACAAGATTTGTTTGTTTTATTGCAATAAAAACAATAATTATTTGCATTGGGAACAAGATTTATTGTTTTTAGTGCAAGAAAAATCAAATTCTAGTAGAATAAGACAAAAAAAACACAGTTTCCAATGAAATAACAAATCTTGTTCCTAATGCAAAGAATTACTGTTTTCAATGCAATAAAACAAACAAATCTTGTTTTCAATGCAAAAAATTGTTTTTTAGTGAACATGTTAACATATGTGTGTACAGCAGCATCATAGGAATTGCTAATTTATGAAAGCATGTTATCATATCTTATCTTATACTTAAATAATGACATCAATAGCCACATAATCATGCAGTAACATATATCTACGCTTCCAGAATAAAGATACGCTTTCATATATAAGAGAATCAGAACCGCGTTGGTTTACCTTCCTACTCTTCAAATGGTAGAAGTCAATAAGATCATCAGGTTGTGCATGAGAAATCTGAGCCTTAGCTTTATTTTTTTCTGTTTCACGGAACTGCTTATCTGCAAGCATCTTGACGAAACTGTCACGGCATGACTGTAACCATATCTTTCGTTATCTCGTCTCTGGTCTTGCAGAGCAATCTTATGCAAAGAACAATTCTATCATATGAAACATTGTCAGTTGGGTGAAAAGGGAGGGAGGAATGTCCAAGTTGCAGCATAGAAACCATGACTAACAAAGCTTGAGAAGATGCTTCATTCACTTCGGGTTTAGATGGTTGAACCGCTTCCAATCTCAATAAGTCAGTGTACAAGCCACGACTGCTCCAAGGAAAAAGTCACCAGTAAGATTTAAAGACCTCAAATTGCCAGGAGAAGCCAAGGATCCTTGAACAAGAGTAGGAGGAGATATGGCAGTTTCTGAGGCAGCACTCTGAGTAGTAGCATAGGTACCATCAGCAAGAACTGTGGGTCTCCTAGAAGATACGGTGATGGAATTTACTTGCTGGGATGGTTTTGAAGTATCTGCTCTATCTCCTTCTTCATTCACTGTGAAAAAAGGCAGGTTCCCAAGACATTGCTCGATGGTGGCAAGCCCACTCTCAACTTCAGAAAGTGAGAGACAGTACTCTCCAATGATCCAGAGGGCACATGAACATACACGTGCTGCACATAACTGGTAGAACGTGTCCAGGAGACTAGTTATAATAATCTCGCGTACAAAAACAACCACATCAACTTGAACAACTTCATCAATGTTTCGAGGAGTAATCATTTCAAAAGAAATGTCAATTGTCTTCCTTCGAACATCGAGATTAGGGCTTGCAAGTGCCCTAAGTTTAGGGTTGGTCTCAATAACCTCGCGTTTAAAAACAACCACATCAATAGCTGAAGCAACATTGCTATCACCCAAGAAATCCATCAATAAATGAACCACAGTGCTAGCAACTTCAGGGAATTTTACGGCACAAGAATGAATAGCTTGAACGAACATTTGACGGTATTCTCCATTCTTCTAAAGATCGGTGCTCTAAGTCTTCCCAACTTCCTTCTTCAGTGCTTGAACAACTTCATCAATGTTTGAGGAGTTAGCAGTTCAAGGGCAATGTCAATTGTCTTCCTTAGAATATCGAGATTAGGGCTTGCAAGTGCCCTAAGTTTAGGGTTGGTCTCAATAACCTCCCGTACAAAACAACCACATCAATAGCTGAAGCAACATTGCTATCACCCAAGAAATCCTTCAACACAGTGCTGGCAACTTCAGGGAATTTTATGGCACAAGAATGAATAGCTTGAACAAGCATTTGACGGTATTCTCCATTCTTCTCAAGCTCGGTGCTCTGAGTCTTCACAACTTCCTCTTCAGAGCTTGAACAATTTCATCAATGTTTCGAGGAGTTATCAGTTCAAGAGTAATGTCAATTGTCTTCCTTCGAATATCGAGATTAGGGGTTGTAAGTGCCCTAAGCACATCCATGATCATATCAACCATAATCTCCCTGTGAGAAGTTTTGAGCTCATTTAATCAATCAAGCAGAAGAAGCTTAACATTGTTATCACTCTTCGATTGTAGAAGTTGACAGTAGGTGTTGGCAGCAGCCCTGATAGCCGT